>PVIY010027402.1:0-34263 GCA_004026745.1 Myrmecophaga tridactyla | reverse complement strand
GGATGTGAGGAGATAAACCATAGTCATACCCCATGCTGGGGCAGACATGCTATGGAAACTAAAAAGAACACACTGTGTCTTATCTACCTGGTCTCTGCGTTTTTCCGGGAGAGAAAGGAGGTGGGTCTTTGTGAGGACCTCTGCCAGCAGCAGGGACCTTTAAAGAATAACTCCTGGGAGACTGCATGGGTCAAAGCACCTTCCCCAGGTACTCGAGCCCGACTGACCCTGGCTTAGCTCTGCCACAGCCTCAGAGGTGGGGCCTGGCCTTAGGGTGCGAGTTGGCCTTCCCCTAGACCAGGGCTTGTAGAGAGGCTGAGAAGTAAAAACAGAGTGATAGGCATTAGAAAATACCAAGGATGCATATGAAGGTGGCTTCTGCTCTGGGGGGTGGGGATGGGAGGCTCACCTTGGCCTTGGCATTAAAAAATCACCAGTCTGAGGTTCACAGAGGTGCCTTGTTTCTGTCCATTGCTCCACACCCAGATCCCAGGGAAGGAGCTCGGAAGAGGCAGGGGAGACCCAGGGGCTTTGGATCATACAGATAGGGGTGGTGGCGGCACCTGTGCCCTGAAGGTTGGTGGCCCGGCAGGTGTAGATGCCAGCGTTGCCAGCCCAGGTCTCTACGTAGAGGGTGCTCGCTGCCTCCTGCTGGACTGGCCCTCCCCGTGTCCCACGTCAGCCGCTGGCTGGTGTCGGGGGCTTGTCCCAACTGCAGGGGATGAAAAAATAACTGCCCATCACCTGGCCCAGGTGCCGTCTCTGACTCAGGCACTAGGGGTCAGGTAAGAGGGCACCACTTATCCTTCAGCATATGGGAAAGGGGAAGTGACTTCGCATGAGCGCGCCTTAGAGGCCAGGTTCTTTATGGAAAACTTTAAGCTTCTCAAGTCCCTAGATGGAAGCTGGAGTCTCCTCCCCTACTCCAGGAGTGTTCCAACGGCAACTCAACCCAAAGCAGCACCTCCCAGTGGGCTTTGTGGCACACTGGTTCTGTCAGGATGATCGTAGGTATTGCTTCTTTCCCTCCAAAAAGTGGGGGCAACAAGGTGGCAATTCCATTATCAAAAATAGGAGACACTGATTAAGCAAAGGTAAATTGGTGAGACTTAGACCACGGAATTTACCACATGTGTATGCGTTTTGAATCTCCAGCAAGGATAGTGATTATAAGAGGTGGTGCTGTTCTGGGAACAAATTTTTTCTGTGGGAAAGTCCAAGGAACATGTTCTGGAAATGCCAGCAGAGAAAAGCCAGTGTGTCCCACCCATCTGTGTGATCCTTCCTTCTTCTTGGGCCTCAGTTTCCCCATCTAACAAGTGGGAGAATGGTCCCCCACCCTTTCTAACTCCTAAAGCCTCTAGGGCTCATCTTCATCAAGGCCCCAGCCCTTAGCAACTGCAAGGGATACAGAGAGGAACTCAAGGAATTCACAGTGTACTGGTGCAAAGGGGAGCCAGAGAGCTTGAAATGAAGGGGGAAACAGAAAATACTAGCTGGGTTCCACTGGCCTCCCTTCCTGGGCTGCTGGAAATGGTGATCTTATCAATAGATGATAGACTTGCACAGCATCTCATTTTCACCCATACTATGCATTTCTTAAGAAACCTTTGTCTGGGCAATAGTCTGGGTCTTTCCACCTCAACTCTTGTGCCCTCTGATCTACAAAAAGTCAGCTCTCCTGCTCAGACATCTTCAGTGGCTTCCAGGAATCTGGAGAATGATACTCGGATTCCTTCACCCTCATGGCATCCCCAGGCTCAGTAGGTGGTATTGGGGGTGGGAGCGGGGGTAGTCTCTGTCTCCTGTGTGCGACCTGTTCACCCTTGCTCCTGCTGAGATCTGCCTGAAATGCCTTCCGCTCCCCTAAATCCCACCCTCCAAGGCTCAATTCAAATTCCAACTCACCAGGAAGACCTTGAAAGAATTCCTAGAGCCCTCAGTTTTGGTACCATACATCTCCAGATATTTGAGGTTTATGGGGTAAGTTCTATGAGAGGAAAGAACATCACCACCGTTCTCCCCAATGCCTACGGGAGGCTGAGGCAACAGTGGCCAATGCACTGGGTCCATCTCCTGTCACTCCCTTTCTCCATCCGTTAAGACCTGAGTAATTGCTCATGCCCCATGTTTGTGTGGTTGAGACCAGTCTGATCTTGAGTGTCACCACAGACGTGACTCCCTGGCCACTCTTGCATAGGCCTGGGACAGTGACCTCTTTATTCTCTTTGTGGCATTTAGACATACATAGTAATTTAGAGAATATCATTTCCCACTTCCTCCTCCCTCAGACTGTGAGCTTGCAGAGAGAAAAACCATATCTGTTTTGGACTCATCATTATAGCCTCAGCACCTAGTACTAGGTCAGGCATGGGGTGGATGCTCAATAATTGGACTAAATTAATAAAGGAACAAATTATACATTTTTTTAATATATGGGCAGGCACCAGGAATCGAACTCAGGTCTCCAGCATGGCAGGCAAGAACTCTGCCACTGAGCCACCGTTGCCCACCCAACATTCTTATATATAAACTGAGACATAGCTCTACTTGACAAATGAGAAAATTGAGGCTCAGAGAAGGGAAGTAATTTGCCCCAGGTTACTCAGAGAGGCAATGTCACAGTTGGGATTAGAATCCAGGTTCATCAGAGTCCCAGGCTAGCAGAGGCTCCACTCTGCCCTGATTGCTCTTAGCCCTCATCCTAATTCCTCACTCCCCTCACACACCATCCCTTCCCCCACCCCCACCCCAGCCTCTTCTTCTGTTTACTTTTTGGCCTGGATATTCCCAACTAAAGCGCACAGCAATCTCTGGTTCACCCAGAACTGGGCAAGTCACACTGAAATTCTCCCCCAGACGGACTGATGTTGCTGAAGATTGGATGGTGGGGTTGGGAGAGGAAGATGGATCTACCATAGATAACAAGGGAGAGAAAATGGGGACAAACATGTTGAATTGACTATTAGAATGATTGAATTGATGGCAGATGGATGAATGGAATGAATGAGTGGACTGGTTAAAATGATAGAGGATGAATGGTTGAGGTGGTTGGATTGACAGAGGATGTGTGAATGGGTGTAATGAATTAATGGAGGGTGGGTGGGAAAGGTGGATGATGGAACAGTTGACCACGATGGAAGACATCTGGATGGAATGGTTGAGGGAAGATGGCCAAATGGAAGAGTTTGACTTGATTGAGAATGGATAGATGGGTAGAAAGGTTGGATTGACAGAGGCTAGCTCAGTGGTAGATTAGCTAGCTGGCTGGACAAGATGGCTGAATATATGGAGTTGAAACCTGGTTGGTTGGTTAAAGCTCTATAATCCACAGACCCCACACTTAAAGCTCCCAAAGGAGGCATCTCTCCCCCTGTGCTCCCCTCACCCTGCCCAACCAGAGCCCTTGGCCCACGCACAGTTGATGTGGATCAGCATGTACTTGGTAGAAATTGGTCTCATGCCACCTAGGCTGGCCATGCAGAAGGGGGGCCCAGCCAAGGAAGCTCAGGGCCGGTGGATGGTGAAGCCCTTCTTCACATCAAAGGAGACGTTCGTTCCATCCACTGGGATCTCCTCTGGGGGCAACGCCTCGTGCAGTGTCACGCGGGCCAGGGGGTTGGTCACCTGGCATGGAAGCAGGGCTGGCTGATTGGTGTGCAGCTGCACCACCTGGTAGTAATCCTCTCTGAGAGCAGAGCTCCCCTGGATCTGGGAAGAAAGACGAGAGAATGAGCTTGGGGCAGATTTGTTGCTTCTGAAATACCAGTGACCCAGGAACATCAGATGGCTCATGGGGGCTCAAAACATCACTTTTTCCTCCCACTTCTCTGATGTTCCACTCTTGTGAAAGGATTTGGAATGAAGATGCTGAAGACCAGCCTGCTAATTCCAGCTGGCATTATCTTGCTTTTCTTTAAATGGGCTTTATTTGGGTCTCCCACATGAAAGGCGAGCATTCTACACTGAACCACCCATGCCCCCTCTTGCTCTATGTTTTCAATCTCTTTTCCTCTCAGATCTTCTTGATCCACTTGATCTCCAAGGCACTTTTATGGGGAAATAATTACATAAAGTACTCGACTAGAAGTCAAGGTTTCAGGTTTGATTCCAAACCCAGCCCCACTAGCTCTGGGATCTTAAGCAAATCACTTTCTTCCTCTGAGGCTTGGTTCTTCTCACATGTAAAATGGAACAATAATCCCATTCTGGCCTACTTTCCCGAGCTGATATGAAGGAAATGAGATAGTGGAGATGAAGCACCAGGTGCATAGGAGGAAAACCTTCATCAAACTCTTTCCAGGTACTTTTTGTTTTACTCTCAAGTGCATTACTTTATTTTTTTTAATATTTTTATTGAGAAATATTTACACACATACAGTCCAACCATATTATACAATCAGTGGCTCACAATATCATCACACAGTTGTGTATTCTTCACCATGATCAATTTTAGAATATTTTGTATTATTCCAGAAAAAAGAAAAAGAAAAAAGAACTCATACATCCCATACCCCTTATCCCTCCCTCTCATTGACCCACAGTATTACAATCTACCCAAATTTTACTCTTTATCTCCCCCATTATTTATTTTTTTAATTCTTATTTTTTTACTCATCTGTCCAAACCTTGGATAAAAGGAGCATCAGACACAAGGTTTACACAATCACACAGTCACACTGTAAAAGCTATATAGGTATACAGTCTTCTTCAACAATCAAGGCTACTGAAACACAGTTCAACAGTTTCAGGTACTTCCCTCCAGCCACTCCAATACACCATAAACTAAAAGTATGTCTATATAATGCATAAGAATAACCTCCAGGACAACCTCTTGACTCTGAAATCTCTTAGCCACAGAGACTTTATTTTGTCTCATTTCTCTCTTCACCATTTTAGTCAAGAAGATTTAATCATTCCCATGATGCTGGGTCCTGGCTTATCCCCGGGAGTCAGGTCAGATGTTGCCAGAGAGATTTATACCCCTAGAATTCATGTCCCACGTGGCACGAGGGGGTGGGGTAGAGGGTGGGGAGAGGCAGTGAGTTCACCTGCCAAGTTTGGCTTAGAGAGAAAGGCCACATCTGAGCAACAAAAGAGGTTCTCTGGGGATGACTTTTAGGCATAATTATAAGTAGGCTTAGCTTCTTTGTAGGAATAAACTTTACAGGGGCAAGCACCAAGATGGAGGGCTCAGCCTATTGAATTAGTTGTCCCCACTGCTTATGAGAATATCAGGAATTCCCCAGATGGAGAAGGTGAAAATTTCTTCCTTTCTCCCCAGTTCCCCAAAGGGACTCCACAAATACTTTTTTATTCTCTGCCCAAATTACTCTGGGATATATCAGGGCATCACACTAACCTGTACAAACCAATAAGATCTCAAGCCCTATTCAAGATTCCATGTAATTATGGTGTTCAAGTAAACTGACCATACAAGCTAAATTAGATAATGTGCTACTCAAAATATAAATTTTGGACCAAATAAACATGTCTCCCTTTGGTCTTGCACAGAGGTTGAAACTGCAAAATATGGGCCATATCATCATTTACCCTGTATTCTGATTTATCTTAGCCTTATCCAGATCAGCTTCATTCATATCTCTAGACAAAGTATGATCACTCTTTCAGCTTTTTACACAGTTGTTTAAAGGGGGAATGCTCTTTTCAGGTATTTTTTTTAACTTTTTTTATTGTATAATATACATATACAAAGCAAAGAAAGAAAAAAGCAATAGTTTTCAAAGCACTCTTCAACAAGTAGTTACAGGACAGATCCCAGAGTTTGTCATGGGCTACCATACCATTATCTCAGATTTTTCCTTCTAGCTGCTCCAGAATTTAGGAGGCTAGAAGGAATAAATATCTTTTTATCATCACAATTTATTTTTTTCTTTTTTGTGAAAAATAACATATATTCAAAAAAAACAATAAATTTCAAAACACAGCACAACAATTGGTTGTAGAACAGATTTCAGTTTGATATGGGTTATAATTCTACAATTTTAGGTTTTTACTTCTAGCTGTTCTAAAATACTGGAGACTAAAAGAAATATCAATTTAATGATTCAGCAATCATATTTGTTTGTTAAACCCTATCTTCTCTGAATAACTCCACCATCACATCTAATCTTTCTATCCCACTCCTTAGGGGTATTTGGGCTATGCCCATTCTAACATTTTCGTGTTGGAAGTGGCTGTCAATATATGGGGTATGGAGATGGAACTAGCTGATCTTCTGGAGAGGCTGGGCCCTCTATTCAGGACTTATCTGGTCCAGGGACCCATTTGGAGGTTGTAGGTTTCTGGAAAGTTACCCTAGTGCATGGAACCTTTGTAGATTCTTATATATTGCCCTAGGTGTTTTTTCTAGGTATGTTAGACAATCTCAGGTCAGGTTTTTGAGTGCACAATGATGCAGTAAGCTGGAATTATCTGTCAATTAGCTCTTTAGAGCAATGTTGGCCAGTAGAACTTTCCGTGCTCTGTTTTTGTGTTGTTCAATATGGTAACCACTAGGCAGATATGGCTATTAAGAATTTGAGATATGGCTAGTGTGAGGAACTGAATTTTAAATTTTAATTTTAATTGCTACATCTGTTTAATTACTTCTGCATTGGATGGAGCTGCTCCAGAGTTAGACAAATACTATAGTTCTTAACCCAGGTTGCACATTAGAATCACTTGAGGTGCTTTTAAAAAATCACCCGTCTCTGAGTCCCACCCTCAAACTAATTAAATCAGAACCCAGCATGAAGGCGGGGGTTGGTATCAGTAGCTTTCAGAACTCTGTAGGTGGTCCTAACATTCAGGCAGCGTTGGAAGGTGCTAAGCTAATGGTTCTCAAACCTGGCTGAAGATTTAAATCACCTTAGGACTCTCCAGCATTGCAGATTTCCCAGCTCCACCAAGGCTTCATGGGACTTGATTCCATGGAGTAGAGCTCAGGCCTCTGTGTTTTCAAAGGCTCCCAGGCAATTCTGATAACCAGGGTCAAGGAACTCTAAATTGGCTAATTATTACTGTTATGGGTGGATTTGGGTAAGGAAGACACCGCTGAGTCTAGAAAGTCATTATTTCCTCAATTGAACAAAGTCGACTCTGTGACAACTCAATTCTCTGTGGAACTAGCCAGACTCCCAGAATGTCACAAGAGGATCTTGGGGAACCACTGGTCCAAACCCCTCATTTTACAGATGGGACTAAAGGGAAAGACTTAAGAGTCCTGTCTAGAGGACTTTCCTGCATAGGTTCTTGGAAACCCTGACTCCAGCGCACCTGTGAAGAAGTTGACTATTTCCCTGGCAGACCTCTGAAAGACAGCGGGGCAGGGCGGGAGCCAAGCAAGAGAACAAGATGGCCTAAGACACCAAGGGACAGCATTTGGGCTTCTCAGCCATTCTCTTTGTCTGCCTTCACCCCCAGTAGACTTTCCCAGTAGAGCTGTTAGGATTTGTGGTGGTCCCGCCCACAATTTCTAATTGGCTCATCGGACACCCCTGGCCTCACGCATACCTTCTAATTGGCCTGCCCACTCCCCATTGACCCCACCCACCCATGGGACAGGTATCCCCCAAGCTCCTTTGCACTCTTTGGACCCTTCCTCATGCCCCTTTGTTCAGGCCAGCAAATGCCCTCTAACCACCTCCACCTGCCCACAGAGTCAGAGTCCCAGGAAACCCCATGTTAGGAGGCTGAATTGAGAGAGGGTAGACAAATCTTCCAATCTTAGTTTTATATCCCAGCATCTGCCTGACCTTCTTTTGGATTGGTGTGGGCAATGCTGCTGAGGTCTGCTGTGCCTTTTTTTCGCTTCCCTCTGATGGTGACCCTTCTGCAGGGATGTCTCCCGTCTGCCATCCAAGTATAGTTAGGTTGGACAGTCAGCCTCTCGCTCTCCCATTGCCACCTTTTTCTCCCTACAGGCACTAGTTGCTCTCCCCTAGAATTGAGAAGCCTCAGGATTGTGGGAAGGTTTTTCTCCCATTCTGGTAAACCACTGATGGGTCTTCTGAGCTCTTCCTGTTTCCTTTAGGTGCCTGTAGTTATAGATCATATGTCCAGTGTGGGTTCTGAGTCACTTTAATCCCTGTTAAAAACTGTAGTCAGTGTGCTTGTGACCTGCTGGCCAACATCCTCCAACCCACCCCTGAGCCCACTTAGCAGACTTTCCTGGAGGATCCTCCACCTCCTACCTCAGGCACTCTTCCCCCTCCTCCAGGTACACAGGTACCCTCCAGCGGACCACCTTCCCCCAGCAGCGCAGCTCCAGGGGGTCCATAGCCCACAGGCTCAGAGAGTCCCCACCATCTGGAATCGGCCCCTTCCTGACACCTGGACCAGGCTGGAGTTGGGCGGGGGGCTTAGGGCTGCAGATGCGGCAGCTTCCACAGGGGTTTCCATCTGCAGGGACTTTGGGCTCTTGGTCTGATTTGAACTTTCTCTGGCTGGGAGGTCTGGAGGGCTTCACTGCTCTAGGGATCGTTGCTCTGAGGCCCTTCTTTTTCTGAGCCTTTGGAGTTCTATCACGATCCTGGATTTCAGCTGAGAGAAGACAGGTCTGGGATTATCAGCCTTTACCATTCACTTTTCACCTAGAATTCTGTCTTTTCCTCATCCAGCAGTTCTGGCAGAACCTCAGCATTCTGTCACCTTTTTTGTTGATTACTACTACACAAGTGATTCTCATTCATGAGAGAAAAATTATAAAATTCAAACAAACCAAAAAATGATTAAAGTTACCCCAAATTTTACATCCAGAGATAACCACTATTAAAATTTCAAAACATATTCTGCTAAGGCTTTTACTATACAAATATTTTAAATCAGTATTTTGTTAAAAAATAAAATGGAGCAATTCGATATGTATTTTTATAACCTACACTTTTCACTTAGTGACGTGTTGTGATGGTTTTTCCAGGTCAGTACATACATGCGCACCAACATTTTTAATGACTTGCAAAGTATTTTTTGGTAGGAATGTATCATGATTTCTTCATTGTTTGGCATTTGGATTGTTTCACACTGTTAACTAAAATCAACAGTTCTGCAGTCAGTATCTTGTGCATGCACCGTTAAACAGATTGCTTCCTTAGAATGAATTCCTTAGAAGTAGAGCTGCTGGTGGACTATGGAAGGGAACTTACACAATTCTTATCCAAGTTGCCATCATGATTTCACAGCCTTCTAGAGCATGCTCCAAAACAGGTTATTTGACCTAAGCTTAGATAGAACTAGTGATGGGAGTTCACTACTTAACCATATCATTAGCTCCCATTTATTGAGTCTACGGGTTTTCTGAAAAAGTACTAGCACTTTATCGACATTTTCTTACTTCATTCTCTTACTGATTATGAAGTATTTTCAAGTCTTATGGGATAAGGAACTTGAGGCTCACAGAGGTTATCTTTCCCAAGATACTGTGCCAAGAAGTAGGCGAGCCATAACTCAGCCAGGTTCGCCTGACTCGAATGCCCATGGTAATTCCATTAGTAGCCCATCTCAGTGCAGAATGGCTGTGACTGCTAGCGCTTTTACCCATTGATCTTAATTTTCTTCCTGGTGGAAGAAAGAGCAGTGATTGGTTCATGTGTCTCGCTGCCACCCCAGCCCCAAATCTTCTCTTAACACAGAGGAGGTTGCACAGTTTGTACTGAGTCCTAAGGCTTTTTCTCTCCTTCCCAATAGTTCCCAGACACATCCATTTCTCTTGATCCCCACTTACTCCAAGCCCTGACTAGATCACATCTGGACTATTGCAGTAGCTTCCAACTAGTCTTTAATCTATTTCACACACATATCACTCACATCATCTAAAAATGTTGGACTTCCAGGGGAAGATGGCAGAGTACGGTAGGCTGGATTCATCTCTGCTGCATAGGACAAGAAAGGGAATGGGGAAAAATGATGGGACTGCAGTCTCAGGAGGTGACTGATCGAAGGGGGTCTTCGATATTTCATAGGGAGGAGAGAGGTGGAGGGATTGGGGTAGGGAGAGCAGGGTGGGTCTGGTCAGTTGTGATCCCCACCGGGGATGGGTGGCAGTGTGTAGGGGAGTGTGGATCCAAAGTAACTGACCATCCCTCCACTCCGGCCTGTCCCAGCTGCTGGCTGGGGAAACCTCTCCATGAAGCCCTGAAGCTGGCAGCACCCATGGGGATCCCAGAGGTGAGTTGTCCACCACAAAATGCCACACCCCTGAACACTGGGAGCAGTTGCCCAGCTGGGTACCACGAGCAGATGGGAGGTCCCACTGGGTGCAGTGAATGGGAGATCTGCCAGACACCGGGCACTGTGATCAGCTGCTCCCCTAGGCACTGTGATCAACTCCTTTGTCCCATGCGCCAGGATCAGTCCCCACCCCACCTCCACCCCACCACACACGCCATTTTCCCAGCTGGCCGCTGCAGTCAGGGAAGGGAGGGCTTGAGGGGAGGTAGCTCAGGTGCACCACCTGCTGGGAAGAAGCAGTAAGTGCAGGCTGGCAAACTTCCTATTTGCCTAGGTTTTTTACTTTTTTAAAAACATTTTTTTCTGTATTTAAATTATTATTATTTATATATTTAATATGTTTATATTTGTATTGATTTTTAATTTTTTATTATTTTTTAAATTTTCCCTCCCTTCTGTGGCTACCAGTCTGAAATCATTCCCAATATATCTCAGAGTGTCTCCTGACATTGGGGCCTACTATTGCTGAAGTTTTTTCTGTGTCTTTTGGGGGGGATTCATGGGCCAGGAATTAGGCCTAGGTCTCCCGCATGGCAAGTGAGCATTCTGCTGCTGAACTACCCATGCACTCCTGCCTAGCTTTTAATAGACCCTCAGGTAGAATTGTATCTCCTACATGAGATTCAGGCCTTGATTTGGTGGGGAATTACAATCCAAGTGAAAAAGGGACCTTCAACACAAAATCAAGTAAATACAAAACTTTAAATAAGTGAAGGAAACCACCTTGCAAAATAACTTTGTTAAGATAATCAAATGTCCTGAACTTAACAGAAAAATCACAAAGCACATGAAGATCCAAGAGAGATGGCACAGCCAAATGACCAAATCAAAACACCAGAGGGGAGACAGAATACAGAACAACTACTTAAGGATATTTAGAAAGAAATAAAGAATATCAACAAGATACTAGAAGAGTTTAAAGGAGGATTCAAAAGATTAAATAGAAAAATGTCATATCTCACAGAATGAAAGATATAGTAGACCAAATTAGAAATATACTACAGATACATGATAGCAGATTTAAACAAGCATAAGGAAAAATAAGTGAGCTAGGAAACAGAAAAATTGAACTAGAAGACACAAAAGAACAAATGGCAAGAAAGATGGAAAAAATGGAACTGGATCTTAGAGAAATGATATACAACAAAAAACACAGAATCATTGCTGTCCCAGAAGGGGAAGAGAAGAATAAAGGGCTGGGAAGGTTAGTTGAAGATATAATTGGGGGAAACTTCCCAACACTTATAAAAGACATAAATATGCAAATCAAAGAGGCCCAAAGAACCCCAAATAGAATAAATCTAAATAGGCCTACTCCAAGACACATACTAATCAAACTGTCAAATGTTGAAGAGAAACAGAAAGTCCTGAAAGCAGTAAGAGAAAAGCAATCTACTACATACAAGCAAAATCACATAAGACTGAGTTAGGACTACTCAACAGGCACCATGGAGGCAAGAAGGTAAGATGTATCATACATCTAAGATGCTGAACAAGAAAGGTTTCTAGCAAAGAATTCTTTATCTAGCCAAGTTATCCTTAAAATTGAGGGAGAGACTAAAAATTTCAAAGACAACCAAAGTCTGAGATAACTACCCAACAAGAGACCTGCCCTATAAGAAATACTAAAGGGAAGACTGTTGGTTGGAAAAAAAAAAAGACAGGGCAGGGAGTTCTCCAGTAAGGGCAATTTAAAGCATAAAAAGAGAGAGAGGGAAAAGAATTTATAGATCTGACAAATGAAAACTGTAAAGGATAAGATGGTAGAGTCAAGAACTGTTTTTACAGTAATAAATTTGAATTTTAACAGACTTAACTCACCAATTAAAAGATACAGATTTGCAAAATGGATTAAAATATATAATCCATCTATATGCTGTTTACAACAGACACATCTTAGACCCAAGGATAAAAGTAGATTGAAAGTGAAAGGATGTTAAAAGATGTTCTGTGCAAGCTCTAAACAAAATAAATGAGTAGCTATACTAAAATCAGATAAAACAGACTTTAAATGTAAAGACATCATAAGAGACAAAGAAGAACACTACATACTAATAAGAGAAAATAATCACAAATGCTTATGCTTCCAATCAAGGAGTTCCAAAGTACAAGAGACAAAATTGGCAAAACTGAAGGGAGCTATAGATGCTTCAACAATAATAGCAGGAGATTTCAATACACCACTCTCCACTATAGATAGTACAACCAAACATTAATAGAAAACATAAACAATGTGATAAATGAATTAGACCTAATAGACATATATAGACTGTTACAACCCAAAATACCAGGATACACATTCTTCTCTAGTGTACATGGAACATTCTTCAAAATAGATCATATGCTGAGAAACAAAGTAAGTCTTTATAAATTTAATAAGATTAAAATTATCCAAAGTAGAATGAGCTGAGATTCAGCATCAAGGGATTGAGAAAACCTTCTCGATCAAAAGGGGGAAGAGCAAAACGAGACAAAATAAAGTGTCAATGGCTGAGAGATTCTAAACAGAGTCGAGAGGTTATCCTGGAGGTTATTCTTACACATTAAGTAGATATCACCTTGTTAGTCAAGATGTAATGGAGAGGCTGGAGGGAACTGCCTGAAAATGTAGAGCTGTGTTCCAGTAGCCATGTTTCTTGCAGATGATTGTATAATGATATAGCTTTCACAATGTGACTGTGTGATTGTGAAAACCTTGTGTCTGATGCTCCTTTTATCTACCTTGTCAACAGACGAGTAGAACATATGGAATAAAAATCAATAATAGGGGGAACAAATGTTAAAATAAATTTAGTTTGAAAGGGACGGGTAAGGGGTATGGTATGTATAATTTTTTTTTCTGTTTTCTTTTTATTTCTTTTTCTGAATAGATGCAAATGTTCCAAGAAATGATCATAATGATGAATATGCAACTATGTGATGATATTGTGAATTACTGATTATACATGTAAAACAAAATGATCAAAAGTTAAGAATGTTTGTGTTTGTTTGGTGGTTTTTTTGATATTTAAAAAAAAAGAATATTTAAGAGCTTCAAAAATAAAAATAAAATAAAATAATCCAAAGTAGTTTCTCTGACAACAACAGAATGACACTGGAAACGAATAATTACCAAAGAACCAGAGCTTTCATAAATATATGGAGATTAAACGACACACTCAAATAATCAGTGGGACAAAGAAGGAATTCCTAGAGAAATCAGTAAATATCTAGAAACAAATGATAATAAGAATACAACATATCAGAACTTATGGGATATGGCAAAGGCAAGCTGAAAGGGAAATTTATTGCCCTAAACGCATATATTAAAAAACAAGAATGAGCAAAAATTGAGACTTAACTGCTCACCTGGAGAAATTAGACAAAGAACAGCAAACTAATCCCAAAGCAAATAAAAGAGGAGGAATAACAAAGATTAAACCAGAAATAAATGGACAAGAGGACAAAAAAACAGTAGAAAGAATCAACAAAACCAAAAGTTGTTCTTTGAGAAAATCAATAAAATTGATGGACCCCTAACTAGACTGACAAAGAGAAAAAGAGAGAGGATGCAAATAAGCCAAATCAGAAATGAGAGTGGGGGTCGTTACCACAGATCCTGAAGAAATTTTTTTTAAATCAAAAGAGAATGCTATGAACAACTATATGTAACAAATTAGACAACTTAGGTGAAATGAACAAATTCTTAGAAACACACAAAGAACCTATACTGACCTGAGAAAAATAGAGGATTTAACAAACCAAATACAAGTAAAGAGATTCAATCAGCGATTAAAAATCTACGCTCAAAATATCAGCAACATGAGTTAACACAGAAGGCTGGCATCTAAAAACAAAAGATACTCCAAGGAGGTAGGCGAACAATTCCAGAGAAGGCATAGTGACCTGGGCCAGCAGAAGGAATGTGAACTTTGGGGCCAGTTGTGCTGGGCTTTGGATCTTTGCTCTACCATAAACCAGTTGTGTGACTTTGGCCAAGGCATTTTATACCCCCGAGACTCATTTTCTTCATTTATAAAGAGAACAGAGACACCTGCCTTGCAGAACTCTTAACGGTATTTTTGGGTATTAAATGAGATAAGGTACAGAAAGCACTTAGCATGGTGCCTGGCATATAATAAATGCTCAACAATTGACAGCTTTCATCAGGAACAATGTAGTAATTTCTTATTGCAGCTGTAACAAATTACTACAAACTTAGTAGCTGAAAACAACACACATTTATTATCTTACAGTTCTGAAGTTTCAGAAGCATGAAATGGGTCTCACAGGGCTAAAATCAAGGTATCAACAGGGCTGCATTCTCTCCGGAGGCTCTAGGGGAGAATTCGTTTCCTTGTCTTGTCCAACTGCTAAAGGTCCTTCATATTCCTTGGCTCACAGCCCCATTTCTCCACCTTCAATTCTTTCTCACACTGCTCTCTCTGATTCTCTTTTCTTATTCCAGCTTCTACTTTGAATGACCCTTGTGATAATCCAGGATAATCTCCCTATGTAAAGGTCAGTTGATTAGCAACCTTAATTTCATCCATATCCACAACTCCCCTTTGCCATGTAAATAACATATTCACAGGACCTGGGGTTTACGACATGGACATCTTTGGGGGAGGCAGATGCATTATTCTGCCTACCACAAATAGTGCATTTTAAAAATCCAGATTAAAGCTAATGTCTTAATAGCCAAACTTCCAAGGTTGGGGGCTCTCATGGTCAGGTTCATGTGTCAATTTGGCCAGGTGGTGGTGTCCAGTTGTCTGGGGTAAGTGCTGGCCTGTGTGTTGCTATGCAGACATTTCGTGGACTTAAATCATGACCACGTTGGTGGCATCCACAGCTGATTGCATTTGTAATCAGCTGAGGGGAGTGTCTTCTGCAATGAGTGATGCTTAATTTAATCACCAGAAGGCTTTTAAGGAGGACTCAAAAGAGACAATTGCTCTTCCTGCTTCAGTCACAGTTCATTGAGGACCTTCTGTGGCCTGCCCGACAGATCTTCGACTCTACATCCCCATGGATACACGAGACACTTGTATAAATGTTATATTTACAGATATCTCCTGCTGGTTCTGTTTCTCTAGAGAATCCTAGCTAAAAAGGGGGCCTTCCTTGAAACAGAAGAAAGCCAATAAGAGGGCAGGGTGAGAGAGGGGCTATGCACTGCCTTTTTGGTTGCCTTAATGGAGAGGCTGTTGTCAGAGCAGCTGGTGGGAGGAAGTCTCTGCATACTCGCCACCTTCTTGTTTGGGTCTGGAGTTGAAATTGGACCAAGGGAGGGGTTAGGGTGGCTCCCAGAGCCGGGGCTATGCTGACCACAACAAACCCTGATTACAGGGTGGCTACAAAAGCGTGTTCATTGGCAAAGGCTCTGTCTCCCAGGACTGAGTATCCGCCAGACCTTGAGGGGAAGTCACGTCTCTGGGAAACATCAGAAGATATCTACAGCCTAAGGGCTACTAGGTTTGCCAACCAAGCTTTTGGGAAATGTCAAGTGTGATTTCAGAATCTAAAAATGGTGATTATTTTTATCCTAGCTAAAAGTTATTGGGTGCCAGGGACTGTGTAAAGTGCTTTCCAGGCATTCTCTTATCTACCACTCATAAAGCCCCTCCAGGAAGCTTGGACTCCATCTCCACTTTTTAGGGGAGGAAAGTGAGTGTTATATAAATTATGTAGTTTGACTAAGGTCCCCAAATTAGAGGGCTCCAAAATGGTTCTTTCTCTTTGTATCTTTCATCTTGCTCTCTCTGGATCTCTGTTTTTCCCATCTGTATAATGAAGAGGTCCACTAAGATATTTTTTAGTTTAAAAATAAACTGATCGTTGGGGATTGAATCATGTTCCCCATAAAGGCATGTTCAAGTCTTAATCTGTGTTTCTGTGGTGTAAACCCATTTATAAATAGGACCTCTGAAGATGTTATCATTGGTTAAGGTGTGGACCCATTTTTTAATAGGATCTTCAAAGATGAGGCCAAATTGAATAAGAGTGGGACTTAATTCGTATGACGGGAGTTCTTATAAAGCAGAGGAAATTTGGACCTGTTAGAAGCCAGAAGTCAGTAGAAGCCAAAGAATGAAGCAGATCTCCATGTACAGAGGCTGAGATGCAAGTCAAGGAACCCCAGGGACTGTGGCAAGCCAACACCAGGAGCTACAGACTCTAGGCAAAAGTGGGGCCTGTGGAGAACTTGATTTTAGATTCTGAAACAATGAGGCAACCAGTGTATGGTATTTGCCACAGCAGCCCTGGCAAACAAGACATCAGTCAATAGATAGATTATAAACAGCAGAACCAATATTTCTGGAAATATTGAAAGGTCAATGTTATAAGAGAAATAATAATAGGGTTATTTTGGTTGAAGGAGGCCAGGACAGGAGAACAACCCATCCACCTTCTCAATTACTACCCCTCAACGCCCACCCCGAGGTGGGAAGTAGGACAGCAGAGTTTTGTTTTGTATGCTGTATGGTGGGGTCATATTTCATTACTTTTCCATGTGAGTATCCCATTATTGCAGCACCATCTGTTGAATTTTGTGTTTGTGTAGCTTGTTTGTTTGTTTGTTTGTTTGTTTGTGGGAAGTGCATGGACCGGGAATCGAACCTGGATCTCTGGCTGGTAGAATTCTACTACTGAACTACCCTTGCACCCTCCACCCTGCACAGCAGAGTTTTTATATCCTTTGACTAGAGGAGCCCTCAGGGGCTCTTCCCAGGTTAATCTACATGTCTGAGATTAACCATCTCTGGTATGCCCCTGCTACAGCTCTCTCTCCTCCAAATAAACCTTCCAATCTAAACCATCAGCCATTTAGAAAGCAGTTACTTATCACCCTGAAGCTGCCTGCTCCTTCCCTTCTACGTGAGGCTCCCTAAAGGGCATCTGAGAGCCCCAAGTGGGAAAAGGAAGACTGATGACAGCCTCCCTCTACCTCCTGTTCCAAGCTCACACCATGCCCCAGCCTTATCCTGCAATGGCTGGAACCTGAGAGATGGAGGAGATGTCTCCCCAGGGCTGTGGCCTCTCCTGGGAATCGTCTACCATCAAGTAAACTAGGAATCCTTTGGCCCTGCCCCTATTGGAGCCCAGAAACTGTTGATCTTTGTGAGTAAACTCCTTCACTCTCAAAGTCAAAGAACCTAGAATATACACTCCAACTCCCAGAATCATATGGTCTCAGTATGATAAACACAGTCTTTAAAATTAAAATACTATTGCTACCATCTATTGATTATGTAACAGGCTCTAGACTCGGTGTTTACATTATACCCTTTAATCTTGGAAAACGCCCTATAACTAGAGATGACTGTTATCTCCATTTCACTCCCGAATAAGCCAAGTCTTAGAGAGTTAGCTTTGTTAAACTTTGTCAGTGAATGGAGGGGCCTGGATTTGCTCTGTCAGATTCTAGAGGCGCACACACTCCACATCATGCCAGAAGTCCTAGATTATGAGACTTAAAATGAGAGCCTCTGACTTCCACATCTCAGGTCCTCAAAGGGCTTCAAAGGGCACACAGCCTGTCCTTGTCACCCTACAGAGGTGGAAGCTGAGCTCAGAGAGGGGCCGGGGCCCAGCCAAACAGCACACTTGGTGAGTAAAGGAACCCGCTTCTGACCCCCATTTCCAGCACTTATGCCCTACCCCGTGTTGTCAGCAGGGCCCTCCTGGGAAAAGCAGAGACGAGGAGTCTCAGGACTGCCACGGGGGAGAAGCTTTTCCAGCAGATAAGGGGATGCCCGTACCTGAACTGACACAGATGAGCAGGCCGCAGGTGAGGAAGCAGAGGGCTCTGGACTCCATGGCGGAGCAACCCGGAGCTGAGACACTGGGGGGCCTGTGGGGGCTGCAGGGGAGACGCCGGCCTGTGTGAGCAGGGATGTGGTGAAGGGCCCCTGAAAGGCGAGGGGAGAGGCCCTGAATTCAAAGGCAAATCAAAGTGCAGAGGCCTGGACCCTCCAGGACTCCAAACAAAATTCCTTTATCTGGGTTCTTTCTGCCAAGGTGAACAGAGCTATTCAGATCTCTGCTCAGGAAGAAACGGTCCTGCAACCAGGAGAGGACAGTCCCCAAGGGCAGAGGGGCAGAGCTGGAGGCAGCCGGAGGGGCCATCGGAGTTTCATGGAGTATGGGGCTGAGGGGCAGGAATATCTGAGCACAAAATAGGTGAGAGGAGATACAGCTTGAACTGAACGTCAGAGTAGGGGCCAGCTACTGCCACAGGCCAGACCTGGTGGCTGCCTGGGTTTGCATAGTCCTCCAGCTAAGAATTAAGGTTTCTAACTTTTTAAATAGCTGGAAAAAATACTTGATGACACATAAAAATTATGTGAAATTTACATTTCAGTGTCTATAAATAGCTTTATGGAAACACAGCCTACCGAAAGAGTTGAGAGCCTAAAATATTTACTCTCCAGCCCTTTGCAGAGTCTGTTCACCCTTGCGCTAAAGGATGGTATTTCTAAAAGTCAGTTTTGCTTAAGCAAATGATACATAAATAAAATTTATCCTCCTCCTTAAAAAAAAATTACAGATAAGGCTTAAATTCCCTTTGATCAGCCCCTGCCAACTCCAAAATGTGCCACTTTCCCCTTCCTCAGAAGTAGCCACTGCTATTGCTTTGCTGGGTTTTCTTGCAGACCCTTTTCTGCATTTATATGCATTTATGTGCATCCATGGAAAGATACAGTGCTGTTTCATGGGTCCACGTCTGCCCATACAGGCCTACCTCTATTCTTCTTTTTTTAACAGTTTTATTCACACACTATATGATCCATCCGAAGTGTACATTCGTGGCTCTTGGTATAGTCACATAGTTTTGCATTTACCACCACAATGAGAAGATTCTCATTTCTGAAAAAAAAATCCCAAACTTCTTATACCCCCCCATTATTGTTGCTTAGCTTTGGTATAATGCCTTTGTTACAGTTGATGAAAGAATATTACAATATCACTGTTAACTATAATCCTTAGTTTGTATTCATTGTATTTCCCCCACATACCACCCTATTATTAACACCTTGTAATAGTGATGTACATTTGTTCTAGTCCATGTAAGAACTTTCTTATATTTGTACAATTAACCACAGTCCTCCTCCTCCATTGGTTTTTTTATCTATTTATTTATTTATTTGTTAAAGATAACAACATACAAACACAAACATTCTTACCATATGATCGTTCCATTCTTCTTTTTTTTTTTTTTTTTAACGTGGGCAGGCACCCGGAATCAAACCCAGGTCCTCTGGCATGGCAGGCAAGCATTCTTGCCAGCTGAGCCACCGTGGCCCGCCCGATCATTCCAGTCTTGATATATAATCAATAACTCACAATATCATCACATAGCTGTATATTCATCATTATGATCATTTCTTAGAACATTTGCATCAATTCAGAAAAAGAAATAAAAAGAAAACAAAAAAATTCATACATACTGTACCCCTAACCCCTCCCTTTCATTGATCACTAGCATTTCAATCTACTAAATTTAACATTTGTTCCCTCTATTTTTTATTTATTTTTTAGCCATATGTTTTACTCGTCTGTTCATACCATAGATAAAAGGAGCATCAGACACAAGGTTTTCACAATCACACAGTCACATTGTGAAAGCTATATCATTATACAATCATCTTCAAGAAACATGGCTACTGGAGCACAGCTCTACATTTTCAGGCAGTTCCCTCCAGCCTCTCCAATATAGCTTAATTTAAAAGGTGATCTCTATATAATGCGAAAGAATAACCTCCAGGGTGACCTCTCGACTCTGTTTGGAATCTCTCAGCCATCGACACTTTATTTTGTCTCGTTTTGCTCTTCCCCCTTTTGGTTAAGAAGGTTTTCTCAATCCCTTGATGCTGAGTCTCAGCTCATTCTAGTATTTCTGTGCCGTGTTGCCAAAAGGTCCACACTCCTGGGAGTCATGTCCCACGTAGACAGGGGGAGGGCAGTGAGTTTGCTTGTTGTGTTGGCTGAGAGAGAGAGAGGCCACATCTGAGCAACAAAAGAAGTTCTCTTGGGGGTGACTCTTAGGCCCAATTTTAAGTAGGCTTAGCCTATCCTTTGTGGGGTTAAGTTTCATATGAACAAACCTCAAGATTCCTCCATAGGTTTTGCTGTGTGATATAGCCCTATGCTTGATCCCCTCACTTTCCTTCTAGTGGCATACATGACCCTAGACTTCCCCTTCCCCTTTATTCTTTTTTAAGGGCTACATAGCATTCCATGGCTGGCCTTAACCACAGCTTATCCCTCCCCCTATTAAAGGACACTTAGGCTGTTTCCAGTCTTTTGTTTTGGAAACAACGTTATAATGAGCAAGAATTAGCACTTCCAGGTTCAAACTAATCATCACATTTTCCTTGTAGAAAATTTCTGTTGAATGAGAGACCTGCCAGCAGGTGTCTTTTCGCACGTGTGTGTTCGTGGCTGACGGGAGAGCATCCTCCGGGCCAAACCACACACCTCCTGTTCTCCCACGGGGTTTCCCCCACATCCGAGCTATTGCTTGTAGCCCATAGAAACCCTCCTGGGATCTGGCTGAGACAGGATTCCCTCTGCATAACCCTCAGTCGTCTCTCCTGGGACAAGGGCGGTGGCGTGGTGGGTTGGGAGCAGCAGAATAGTGGGACCTTGGGGAGAACTGGGTTCCTGTTCTCACTTTGCCACTCGCAGTGCGACCTCACCTCTTCGCCATTCTGGGCCGGATTCTCCACTCGTTCAAGTTGACTATTGGGCACCTAGATCTCTGGCCTTCCAAGGTTTTAGCATTCCCTTTTCAATGGCCAAGTCCCACAGGCGGGAGGCCTCTGAGAGGTGATGGTTTGGCCTTTGACCCCACGGACTCAGCACTCTCAAGGAAAGGCGCTGGGAGCTTCTTGGGTCACCCTGTTGAACCCAAGTTCCAGCTGATTATTCCTCAGGGGAGAGATTCCACCAGAATAGTATCCATGTGTCCCAGATAAGAGGTACGCCTGTGGGCCCAAGGCCCCGGACAATGAATGTCCCATTATGCCCTTGAGCTCAAAGCCCTGGGTCTAGAGTGCAGATGTTGTCCGCTCCCGGAGCATCTCATTCCTCTCTGTCACAGCACTTATCGCAGCTTGTAATTCTATGAGAATTTGTGTGATCATGTCATGAATGTCCATCTCCGCCCCCTTTGATTGTGAATGCTCTGAAGGCTGGGACGAGGTCACACCCTCTGTCCTCACTGACTTAGCACAATGCCTGGTGCTGTGTGGGCACTAGACAAATATTTGTTGAATGACTGAATGAATGAGCTGCTCCAGGCTGGTGTAGTAGCAGAAATGTAGCCCATACTTCTCTTCTAATCCAAGAGTTCCCAAAGAGGCAAATGAAGGGGTGGGAGCTGTGGGAGCAGGGCACAGAGTGGCCAGACAAAATCATGAATTTGAAAAAGTCACTCCATTCCCGGGTGTCAGACCTTAGGGGTGGGGTGTGCACAGCGTCTGGAATAGTCTACCTCAGGAGAAACAGTCACTGAACCTTCGAATAACAGATTTAGGGCACACATTTATTCTTCATTCAACAAATATTTATTGAGTCTCTATTTTACCAGGCTTATGCCAAGCTCCAGAGACGTGAAGAAGACAGATGTCAACCAAAAGCACACAAATAACTACACAGCTCCACACTGTGACCGTCTCAGGAAGGGAAAGAGCAGGATTCTAGGACAGACGGTGGGGAGCGGGGCCAAAAGTGCGCCGAAGGCGGGACTAGGGAGACATTTCTGAGGAAGTGTGAATTATGGAGAAATCCACAGAAATATTAAAAGATGGTCAGGTAAATCCCGGAGGAAGAAATTCTCTTCCATGCAGAGGGAATAACTTCAAATGGAATCTTTTAATAGAATTTTGGGTGAGACCTGGGATTTTGGAATCCTAGAAAGAGGATCTCAAGAGTTATAGAATCTTTTTTTTTTTTTTAATTTGCATATGGGCAGGAGGCACCAGGGATCGAACTCCAGACCTCCAGCAGGGCAGGTCGGAGCTCTGCCTGCTGAGCCACGGCAGCCGCCCAAGTTATAGAATCTTAATCAGATAGAATCTTGAAACAAATATGCACAGACTCTCTGACCAGTAGATGGAATCTTATAATGTTAGAGACTTTTAGAGTCTGCACACAGGAGAATAAAGGAAATCTTAAAGATGATCCTGCTTGATGAGAGAAAAAAAATATGGAACTATTAAACTTTACCACCAGGGAACCCCTGATACTGTCTCAAACATTAGGGACTCCCAAGTCAATAGACCAAGCCCTTGACATATATATATATACAATATATAATATTAATTTTTTTAGCACACAATGAATTGCTTTTATTGACATATATATAATATATAATGTAAATTTTTTTTTTAGCACACAATGAATTGCTTTTATTTTGGTACGGAGAACGCAGCAATTTGTCAGAAAGTCAAGCCCACCAATTTTAGGGACCTGCTGTGCACACCCAGTTCTTTCTTAATCTCTGCTGAGGATCATAAGAGGCAGCAGCACCAAAACCAAAGCATGCACCGAATTCAAGGTTCTTTTTGTTCCAGTTGTCAGATTCCAAACTAGACTCAACTGGATTGCAAGGAAAACCAAATGAGAGCCCTGCTTAAAACTTCTTCCATTTTTAAAGGCAAAAGCAATTACAAGGAAAGAAAACAATTCATTCTGAGGGATTGTGCTTGCTCACAGGTGTCCTCACGTGGCCTTTCTCCACGTGTCACCACCAAGGACTCTGCCAGCTGGCAGGTCTGAGTAACCCTGGTGACGGTTCTTTTCCCCATATCAAAACCTGAGCTAAAAAAAAGTGCTTCGGCTGACATGATAGCAGACAGAGCAGCAGGGCTGAGGACCCAAGTTTCATTTCCCAGGCTGGTGAAGAGTAAAGAAATATGGTTCCAAAACTAAATAAGGGAGGTCAGAGACTCCAACCTTACCTGTGGCTTCTGGCCAAAGCAAGGAAGTGTCATGGAAAGCATTGAGTGGTGAAGGAAAGGATGTCAGGAGGAGGAAGGAAAAAGCAGCACCCCTTGATAAAAGTGGGGGAGTGGGGGTGAATATGGGGAAAGCCCTGAAAGAATTCCTTACCAAAGGCCAATTTCAGAGGGGAGCAGAGTTGGGGGTGGATTACTTTCCAGGAACCTAAAATCTCCAAATGGGTTCCTAGGCCAGATAAATCGTGAAACCCAGAGGGGCCAGCCTCTCCAGAACATCAGTTAGTTCCATCCCCCATCCCATATTATCAACAGCTCTTTCCAACATGGAAAATTTAGAATGGGCTTAGCCCAAATACCCGTAAAGATTGGGAGAAAGAGCAAAGGTGATGGTAGAGTTATAACAGAGAAGATAGGATTTAACAAATGAGTATGACTGCTGAATCTTTTATTATATTGATATTTCTTTTAGTCTCCAGAGTCTTGGAGCAGCCAGAAGGAAAAACCTAAAATTGTGGAACTGTAACCCACACCAAACTCTGAAATCTGTTCTATAACTAATCTGTTGTGCTGTGCTTTGAAATTTATTGCTTTTTTGTATATATGCTATTTTTCACAATTTAAAAAAATGACAACCCATCTTATCCCCTTCTATTCCTACCTGACAACTAAAAACAGAACAAAACTGAAGCCCATGGTCACATCTTATTAATAGATCAGGACCCTACCATTTCACAAATAAAAGTAATCGCTTACATTTATTGACTCAACTATGTGCTTCATGCTTCCAGTTAATTTAAAGCCTGATCTCAGTGAAATCCGACCACAAACTCATGAGGTAGATACTTTTATAAGCCTGATATAAATTAGAAAACCTAAGTGAGAAATGCTAGAATGCAATGGAACCAGAAATCTAGGGATTTTATTTGTTTGTGTTTTACTTTAAAGCACTGTGCTGTGCTTTTTTCCATATGCAGCTGCTTCCAGGCCTCCTCTTTACACAGTGGCCCCAGCCTCCCTGTGACTTTCCCTATGGGGATCAAGGTAAACTCGGGGCTTAACTTTGCTGTAGGGTCAAGGGCTTCCTAGAAGACCAGTAATACACTCCCGCATTAAAGAAGCCTTCTGAAGACCTGAAAGGGCTGTTAAGCCTAAAAATTGTGAATTGGTTTATGAGATCCAAAAGACAGTGTGGACTCAAGGAAACATTCTTGGGTTAGGGGTCAAAAAACCTGGGTCCAGTCTGATCAGGCACTAAATAGCTATGTTATCAGAGCAAGTCTTGGAGACCCCCTGGAATTATAGGGCCTGCTCTGTCTACTTCAATTGTGAAAAGTAATGGATTCAAACGTGTTTTCTATTTTGTGACGTGAGGTCACAATATGTGATGATTCTAAGGCTCGTTTATTTCCCTTCTACCTTGCTTTTGAGAGTGTGGATTGAATTCCTTTCAATGGTGGACAATGTGGCAATATATTTTGAAAGCCTTAAAAAAATACGCGATGCTCCTGAGTGGGGGAGGGAAATGGGGAGTTCATGTTTAATTAATGTAGACTTTCTGCTAAAGGTAACAAGAGCTTTTGGCAGTAGATTATGGGGATGGAGACACAACTTTGTGTAGGTCTTTAATAACACTGAATTGTTTATTCAAAAGAGGGAAAAAAAGGAAATTTTAGGTTGTATATGACTTACCACCCATACAAAAAAAAGCAAACATAAAACTACACAATGAGGGCGGCTGCCGTGGCTCAGCAGGCAGAGCTCCGACCTGCCGTGCTGGAGGTATGGAGTTCGATCCCTGGTGCCTCCTGCCCATATGCAAATAAAAAAAAAAAAAAAAAACTACACAATGAGTGAACCATAATATAAACAGTGTGCTAAAGTCAATAGCATAATTATAATAATATTGTTTCATGAGTTGTAACAAAGGTATCACACTAATGCAAAATGTTAATAAAAGGGAAAACTGTGGGGGTGGGGAGGGTATATGGGAACTTGGTACTTTCTGCACGTGCCTGCCCTATAACTGCTCTACTAAAAGAAAAAATGTAGTATGATGTTCTTTTTATCTGGAATTCCAATTTTAGAAAACAATCTCAAAGCCATGCTGAGAAAATGAGAAACAACCTAAATGTCCAACAATCAGCAATTGCCTTAAAAAATTTACAGTATTATCATATGATGGAGTACACGGAAGGTGTTGAAAATAAGTCTTGAAGAAGAATATTTAATCACAATGCTCATAATAAGTTAACCTTTGAATAAGATAAAATCATATTTACAATAATTTCCATTTTTTGCAAAGAAAAGTATAAATATGATGCACATAAGTGTTCCATAGTATTGTTATTATTGTTAGATAAAAGAATATGTGTTAATGTAGGCTATCTCGGGATGGTAGGTTTATAGCTTAAAATTTCTTTTCATCTTTTGACTATCTAAAACAAACTCCTCTTATTTTCACAATAAGGCAAAAAAATAAAACCCATGAGAAAAGTGGTTCTGTACTTTTTAAGCCTGATTTTGACAGGTATGCTCCCCATTCCCCGCATCCCATACCCTCTAGTGACCTTTCTGCCCCAAACCAAGTGTTCCCACATTGCAAAGACCCCAAAACCAAAAACAGCCTGCTTCGAGCCAAGGGGTTAGTAAGTTCTATTTCTCTCCCGTGTATATTTGCTTTTTGCTTTTTAAAAAGTGAGCAGCCCTCAACTTTTATGGGGCAATGGGAGGCATTACAACTGACCTTAAGGGGAGCTATTGTGGAGGAAGTGGGTTTTTCCCCCCCGGGGCTCCCTCCTCTGACAGTGAGACCATCTCTGGGAAGGCACAGCACTGCGCCCCCTCTCCGGACAGAGGCCAGACAGAACTGCTACCTACCAGCAGATGGCGGTATTGGACTGCAGTATTGGCAGCTTCCCCACAGGGCAGCCCAAAGAGCCAGAACTTTCCCCTCTTAAAACCAAAGAAACAGCCCACAGAAGGGAGGAGAGATAATCTGGAATCCCAGTCCACTTTTCTGGTCCATATCACAGCATGATGTTGTCTTCTTTACAGATATTTCTGAATGGGCCACCCAAAGGAAGAAGAAGCCTGGGCCAGCACTAAAAAGATAAAGTCATTTTAGCTTGTTTCCATCCTGTGTTTGCTTCCCATCTGCAGGTGAGGCTGTATGATGCAATGCTCACTTGCCTTTCCACTGCCCTGGGAAGTTTAGGTTGTTTCATTTTTGCAATTAAAAAACATAGTGTTGGGCGGGCCACGGTGGCTCAGCAGGTAAGAATGCTTGCCTGCTCTGCCCGAGGACCTGGGTTCGATTCCTGGTGCCTGCCCATGTTAAAAAAAAAAAAACAAAAAACAAAAAACATAGTGTTGGGCTCAAAGCTTTCTCTGTATTTCAAATTATTTTTTTCCTTGGGACTGTTTCCCAGAAGTGAAATGATCAGCTCAAGAAGAATAAGTGGCATGTTAACTTTTGTTCCTGGGCCATGTTGGGGGTTAAGGCCCTGAGCTCTTCAGTCAAGGGCACCTGACTTTCGATCCTGCCTGAGTTATCTGGTCTACCTTTGGCAAAGGCCATAACTTGTCTGAACTTCAGTTTCCTTCACTGTAAACTGAAGAGGATAATGTCCCCTACATCTGTGCATGATCCCATTCTCTCTCCAAACAGTGCTCCAGTAATTCTCCCCTCTCTCTTCTCTATTATCATGTCTTCACTCTCTATTGAATCATTCCCATCAGTGCATAATAAGCTGTTATGTCTCCAATCTTAAAAAATTAAATAATAATAACCTTTCCTCTTGACACCAATTTCCTTGTTCAGTCACTGTCCCATTTTCTTGCTTGTCTTTGCAGCAAAACTCCTGGAATAAGTAGTTTACATTTACAACCTTAAACCAATTCCTATCAGATCTTTTACTCCCACAACTCCACAGAATCTGCTCTTCACAGCAAAAGAATTATTGATGTTCAAGTTGCTAAATCCCATGATAGATTTCTGGGCCTTGTCCCCATTGACCGAAGAGCAGCATTTAACACAACTGATCACTCCCTCCTTGAAGCACTTTTTCTCACTTAGTTTACAAGATAACACGCTTTCTTGGTATCCTCCACCTCCTGCTGCAAGCTCTTCCTCCTCTTCTCCTCAGCTCTTAAAGTTGGAGTTCCCAGACTTGGTCCTTGGTTTTCTTCGTCCTTGAGGATCTCATCTCTTTCCATGGCCTTCAACAGTATTTATAGGCCTATGACTTGCAAATTCATATCTCCAGCCCCAACCTCTCCCTTAGTCTCGAGACTTGCATACCTACTGCCTATTTGGCATCTCCTCTTGGTTGCCCAATTGAAATCGTAAACAAACTGGCCAAAAAGTGAATGCCTGATCTTTTCCCCACCTCCACCCCCAAATTACTCTTTCTGCTGCCTTCCCCAATTCAGTCAACAGTAACTCTATCCTCCCAGTGGCTCAGGCCAACTTCCTTGAAATCACTCTTGATTCCTATCTTTCTTTCTCACCTTACATCTGATCCTTCAAGAAATCATGCTAACTCGACCTTAAAATATATCCAGTCTCTAACCACTTCTCACTATCTCTATTTGTACCATTCTGGTGGAGCTACCATCATCTCTCATCTAGCTTATCACAAAAGCATCCTAACAGATCTCACTGTTTCTACTCTTGCCCCTCAACAGTATTCAGTAATTTCAACACAGAAGTCAGAGTGACCCTTTAGAAAATATGTCATATCTAAATTATAGAAGGAACTCTTACAACTCAACCACAAAAAGACAAATAATCCAATCAAGAAATGGACACAGTATTTAAATAGATGCTTTTTCCAAAGAAGATATACAAATGGCCGACAAGCACATGAAAAAATGCTCATCAGTAGCTGTCAGGGAAACGCAAATCAAAACCACAATGAGACAGCACTTCATACCCACTAGGGCATCAATAATAAAATAATTGGAGTGGTGGGGGAAGAGCGACAAGGTTTTCTTCAGGGGTGATGAGAATGTTCTGGAATTAAATAGAGGCGGTGGTTGCACAAGATTGTGAATGCGCTCAGTATCACTGAGCCGTTCAACTTCACAGTGGTTCATTTTATGTTATGTGAATTTCACCTCAATAAAAAAATTTTAAAGGAGAAAGAAATATGTCACATCCCTCCTTCACTTCAATACCCTGCGACAGCTCCTCAAGTGACCAAAAGTAAAAGCCAAAGTCCCTACAAGGGGCCCCAAGACTAAGCCTGATGTGAGCCCTCCTTACCGGCTCCTCGCCTGCCACTTCCCCTCTCACTCTCCAAGGCAGCCAGCTGGCTCCTCGCTGCTCCGTGAACAGGGCAGGCCCGCTCCTGCCGCAGGCATTTGCTCCAGCTGTTTGCTCTACCTGCACCACTCTTCCCCTAGATTCTCTGCTCACTTCAGCTGATGTCCTTGTATCTTTCACCCTTGGCTTAAATCTCACCTCACTGGGGGCCTCTACCGGCCACCCTAAATAATACTGCAACTTCCCCTGTCAACCTGGGACTCTCGTGCTTTTTCTTCTTCCCTTTTTTCCACAGCTCTTGTCACCTATGAACATATTGTAATATTTACTTATATCTTATTCATATCATGTGTCTATCTCCCCACTTGTACTGTAGTCCCCAGGAGGGCAGAGATCTTTGTTTTATTTGCTGACAAAGTTCCTGAAATGGTGTCTGGCGCACAATGGGTGCTCAATAAATAAGTATTAAATGAGTTGTGAGGAATAAATGTTGACAATGCAAGTTAAGTGCTGATCACGTACCTGGCTCATAGAAAATGCTCAGTGAATAGCAGCTGCTGTGATGCTTAAGGAGATCCCACCTACCTCTTCACTGGGTCCACCTTCTCATAATCTCTCTCTGAAGCTGTTGCTTTGTCAGACAGCAGATTTCATTTTTCAGTGATAATTTAAATTTCTTTTTTATTTCCCACTAGGGCATCCCCAGCCTTCTGGTCACAGCTTAACATCACTTTCCGTGGGGGCAGCCGCCTGGCTGGGTGGCCTGTACTGGGCCATCAGAGCTCTCTACAGTTTCCCCGTCACAACACTACGGGGCGAGCTGCTATAGGATGCATCGCGGCAATGCAGGCTCAGGTGCAACAGAAACTTCCAGTAAATGGCCGCTTTATTAAGGCATACCTTATTTTATTGCCCTTCACTTTACTGCATTTCTCGGAAAATGCATTTTTTTTTTTTTTTTTTTTTTACAAATTGAAGGCTTGTGGCCACCGTGCATTGAGCAAATCTATCTTTTCCACTTTTCCAACAGCACTTGCTCACTTTGTGTCTCTGTGTCACATTTTGGTAATTCTCACAATATTTTCAAACTCTTTCAATATCTCTATCTGTTATGGTGGTCTGTGATCCGTGGTCATTGATGTGACTATTGTCCCATCATGAACCACGCCCATATAAGACAACAAAATCCATCAATGCTGTGTGTGTTCTGACGGCTCCATGTTACTGGCTGTTTCTCATCTCTCTCCCCCTGTCCTCGGGCCTCCCTATTCCCTGAGACACAACAATATTGAAATTAGGCCAGTTGATAACCCTACAATGGCCTCTAAGTGTTCAAGTACAGGGAAGAGTCGCAAGTCTCTCCATTTAAATCGAAGCTAGACATGACTAAAGTTTAGTAAGGAAAGCATGTTAAAGTCAAGATGGGCCGAAAGCTAGGCGTCTTGCACCAAACAGTTAACCATGCTGTGAATGCAAAGGATAAGTTCACGAAGGAAATTAAAAGTGCTACGTCACTGAAAACACCAATGATCAGAAGGTGAAACCTCCTTATTGCTGATGCGGAGAAAACCCGAATGGTCTGGACAGAAGACCAAACCAGCCACAACAATACCTTAACCCACAGCCTAATCCAGGGCAAGGCCCTAACTCTCTCCAATTCTGTGAAGGCTGAGAGCAGTGAGGAAGCTGCAGAAGAAAAGCCTGAAGCTAGCAGAAGTGGATCCTTGAGATTTAAGGGAAGAAACCATCTCCATCACATAAGCGTGCAAGGTGCTGATGTAGAAGCTGGGGCAAGTTATCGGGAAGATCTAGCAACGATAACTGATGAAGGCGGCTACGCTAAACAACAGATTTTCAGGGTAAATGAACAGCCTTCTTTCGGGAGAAGATGTCATCTAGGATTCTCATAGCTAGAGAAGAGAAGTCAATGCCTGCCTTCAAAGCTTCAAAGGACAGGCTGACTTTGGTTAGGGGGCAATGCAGCTGGTGACTTTCAGTTGACACCAATGCTTGTTTACCATTCCAAAAATTCTAAGGCCCTTAAGAAATATGCCAAGTCTACTCTGCCTGTGCTCTAGAAATGGAACAACAAAGCCTAAATGACAACACATGTGTTTACTACACGGTTTACAGAATATTTTAGGCCTAGTGTTGAGACCTACTGCTCAGACAAAAAGGTTCCTTGCAAAACAATACTACTCATTGACAATGCCCCTGGTCACTCAAGAGCTCTGATGGAGATGTACGACAAGGTGAATGTTATATGCATGCCTGCTGACACAATGGTCCCTCTGCAGCCCACGGATCAAGGAGTCATTTCAACTTTCATGTCTTATTATTTAAGAAATACGGTTCACAAGGCTATGGCTGCCATAGATAGTGATTCCTTTGATGGATCTGGGCAAAGTCAACTGAAAACCTTCTTGTAAGGATTCACCATCCTAGATACCATTCGTGATTCGTGGGAGAAGATCAAAATATCAACAATAACAGTCGTTTGAAAGAAGTTGTTTCCAACCCTCATGGATGACTTTGAAGGGTTCAAGACTTCGGTGGAGGAAGTAACTGGAGATGTGGTGGAAAAAGTAAGAGAACTGGAATTAGAAGTAGAGCCTGAAGATGTGACTGAAGCTACAATCTCAGGATCAGACTTTAACAGATGAGAAACTGTTGGGCAAAGAAAGTGGTTTCTTAAGCTGGACTCTACTCCTGGTGGAGATGCTGTAAACATCGTTGAAATGACATCAAAGAATTTAGAATATTACAACAACTTAGATGATAAAGCCGCAGCAAGGTTTGAAAGGATTGACTTCTATTGTGAAAGAAGTTCTACTGTGGGTAAAATGCTATTAAATAGCATCACATGCTACAGAGAAATCTTTTGTGAAAGGAAGAGTCACTCAATGTGGCAAACATTAAATTATCTTATCTTAGGAAACTGCCACCGCCAACCTTCAGCAACCACCACCCCGATCAGTCAGCAGCCATCAGCAGTGAGGCAACACCCTCCACCAGCAAAAAGATGACTATTTGTTGAAGGCTTAGATGATGGTTAGCATTTTTTTCACAATAAAGTTTTTTCAAAGGTAGGTACATTTTTTGATAAAACAATATTGCACACTTAATAGACTACAGTATAGTGTAAACATAACTTTGATATGCGCTAAGAAACCAAAAAATTAATGTGATTCGCTTTATTGTGATACTTACTTTATTGCAGTGGTCTGGAACTGAACCCACAACATCTCAGGGGTATGCTTTACTTACGTAGCACAAAGGGTCCAGAAGAGCAGGGAGAAGGATTCCATTGTTTCCAGTCTCCCATGAAGGCTAACTGCTCAGGTCAAGTTTGGTAGATGGCAGCACCATATGCCTGACTTAAGTGCTGGACAGGAGACAAACCTAGTCTGCCAAGGGTGGGTTATTTATGAGATGCAGCGGGAAAGGCCCTGCTGAGAGAGGTCTGGCCCTGACCTCATCTGGGGATGCTTGTTCCTGGTTTTGAGGCTTAAGGTCTGGTGGGGACCTAATACCTCCACCCCGCTCTCCACTGCAGAATGGAAACAGACTGAAACGTCATCACACAGTAGAAAAGGAGATGGGGAGGGGGTAGGCCAGAGCTGGGAAATGGCCCTGATGTCTGTGACTTCCTCAGTAACAGTCAAGACTTCATTATAACAATGATGGAGGAATCTGTCTTCCCTGAGAAAGTGGAAGCTCCATGAGGGCAGGGCAGGGCTCCACTTGCTCACTTCTATCTCCCAGCTCAGCGCCTAGCAGGCAGCAGGTGCTCAGTAAGTGGGTGATGGAAGGACTTACTTTCCAATCTGATCTCCTTGTTAGAGGCTTAGAGGTTTCTGAACTGATAACAGCTTCTGGACAATCCTTTGAAGAAGCTTTGATTATCCCTATTTTATCAGATGAGGACAACTGAGTGGCAGTCCTTGACTAAAGCTGGAGCATCTTCCCATCAAAATAGGAGTTTTGAGAGGCAGAGTGGAGATGGGAGTACTTACTGATCTTTACTGCAGCTCACCTCCTCCAGGAAGTCCTCACAAATCCCCTGGGAAACAATAATGCTCTTCTTCCTTTGGAGTCCCACAGAGTTTACCATTTTGTTTATGTTCTAGTGTTTTCCCCCACATCCCTGGATTGAAACTGTAGTCTTCTTGTGACTTCCCCAGAGCCAAGCACGAAAAAACATCAATCTGGAGTTCGCAGACACAGGTTGGAATCCTAGCAGACAACTTGACCTTAATCAAGAAACTTCTCTAGGCTCTTCTCCTCCCAAAGTGGGTAAATAATGTCACTGACCTGATAGGGCTGTTGAGGAATGGAATCTGATTAGGCAGATAAAGTGCCTGGCAGGCCGGCCGGCAAGCCTCAATTTTCTATTTCTAAACAAAGCGTTGACTAGTTGTAGGAATCTGGGGAAAAGCGTCCTGAACTGGAGCCCTGGCTTGTAGCATTGAATGGCCGCGTGACCTTGGCCAAATCCCCCTACCCTCTTAGGCCTCGGGTAGAAGGTCTGAGAACTGATGGATGTTCTCATGGCGGGGCTCCTCCCTTCTGGTGACATTCGAAGATTCCAAGAGCTAGTGCTCCTGGGGCTGGGCAGGAGGAGGGAGGGCGGGGCGAGCCGGATTGGCCCCCGAGCGCCACGTGTCCCGGGAGCCGTCGGCTGCGCTCCCCGCCCGCCCCTGCGCTGCGGCAGCTCCTCCGCTAACGGGCTCCGACCCAGCGAGCTTCGCGTCTGTGCGTCTGTCCGTCGGTCTGCGGTCTCCGATAAGAGGTCACCACGCGGTGAGTGGTTTGAGGCCGGACAGCGGAGTCGCTCTAGGGGACCCTACGCCGGGGGCTGCGGGGACGCGGGGTCGAGCCCTAAACGCGCAGTCATCAGTGGTAGGTGGGTGCCTAGCTCCAGGCGGGGTGCGGGCGCGGGGGGGCGCCTACGAGCCGGGAGGGGCGCGGGCAGGACAGGGGCCACGGGGAGCCGGAACGGGAGGGCGCGGGGACCCCAGAGGGTCGCGCGGCCTGGGTGTGTCTGGGGGAGCCGCGACGCAGATCTCGGGCGGGAGGCGGAGAAGCGGCGGCGGACGGCGCCCGGGCTGGGGGAGGGCAGGGCGGGGAAGGGGCCGGGGGGAGACGGCTCCGCTGAGGGTGTGATCGAGATGGGCGCGGGGACCGAGGAAGGGCTGGGAGGGCCCGGAGAGACTCTGAAGGCCCGGGGTTGGGGGAGCTGAACTGGAGTCTGAGGACCCGTCGGGAAGGGTCGGGCCGAGGCAGAAGACAAAGGGCATGAAGCCCCTCAGGGCTGCGTGTAAAATGCCGTGGCGGGGTCGGGGTCGGGGGTGGGGAGGGCTCGGTGTGCAGATTCATGGGTTCTCCCTCCCGCTTCTGGCCGCTGGTTGCCTAGGAAGGAATCTTCTAACTGGGCTGCAGGGCCGCTGCGGTGAGGCACGGCCCCACCCTTCCCTCCGTTCCCCTAGGCAGTTTGGGCCTTCCCTAAACTCCGGGACTTCAGATGAGGCCCCAAATACTTGCAGGGGAGTGAAATCGCTGCCTCTGAATCCCAGCTCCACCAGCTACTGCAGTGTGACCTTGAGCCAGTGGCTTTCCCTCTCTGAGCCCCAAATTTTCACCCTCCAACCCTGGAGCTTATAAACGCAGCCACTCTCAGAGGAAACAATATCTGGGAGAACTGATTTATTTGTTAGCTGCAAGGAGCGGTTAGAAGGTCGGGAAGCCTCTAGAAAGCCTGGTTCAACTCCTTAAGGTGCTGCAAGGGGACCGAGTCCTTTAGGGAGATTAGTCTGA
>PVIY010027401.1:0-34260 GCA_004026745.1 Myrmecophaga tridactyla | reverse complement strand
CATTTGCTTCAGAGTATTCATTTGCAGTTTCATCTGGTGAAACAGGATTAATCACTCTAGGGCTAATCCCTTCAGGAGGAGGTTGGGTGGCAACTCCTCAAGGAAGGCTGGAGGTAGGGTGGCTATGTCCTCAGGGCAGACTATTACAGGGTTATCTAGAGAAGACTCAGCATGACCTAGGGTTTTAACCTCACCCCCGACATCATTATCAATCCATATGTCATCATCCCATTTTTCAGGGTCCCACTCCTTTCCAATCAATGCCCTCACCTTAATGGCAGACACCATGCAACATTGAGATTTCAGTTTATGTTGTAAAGTTGCTACTCTAACAATAAGATTCTGAGTCTGATTTTCAGAGATCTCAAGTCTACGGCTACAGGAAATAAGATTTTCCTTCAGGATACTCATAGAAAATTCTGTATCTGTCAGACGGCACTTAAGCTTCTCGTTTGAAGCCTTAAACCCATCCCTTTCACTCCTTAATGTAGCCAGTGTATCTAACAACAACCAGCCAACATCTCTATACCTCTTATTTCCACGAAACTCTGTAAAGGTGTGAAAAACACTATCACCCAGAGCCTGGCTTCGTACAAGTGAAGAATTAGGAGAATCGAATGGTGATATTTTGACTCTCTCTTTTGCCAACTCATTCCATGGATTGGGAGTGTCAGTCTGATTATGGGAATCAGAGTCCCTAGTGCCTTTGAGCCCAGTCAGAGTAGAAAACCATTCATAAAAACCCATTTTTAAGATTCTGTTTCTTAAGAACCACTCCTGGTACCAAGATGTATTAGTTAGGGTTCTCTAGAGAAACAGAATCAACAGGGAACACTTGCAAATATAAAATTTATAAAAGTGTCTCACGCGACCACAGGAACACAGAGTCCAAAATCTGCAGGGCAGGCTGTGAAACTGACGATTTCAATGGAGGGTCTGGATGAACTCCACGGGAGAGGCTCGCCAGCCAAAGCAGGAAGAGAGCCTTCCTGCTCTCTTCTGAATCCTCCTTAAAAGGCTTCCAGTGATTAGACTGAGCATCACTCATTGCAGAAGACACTCCCCTTGGCTGTTTACAAATGGAATCAGCTGTGGATGCAGCTGACATGATCATGATCTAATTCTATGAAATGTCCTCATTGCAACAGACAGGCCAGCCCTTGCCCAACCAGACAAACAGGTACTACCACTTGGCCAAGTTGACACATGAATCTGACCATGACAGGCAGCTTTCACAAACCTATACACTATTATAAACTAAAAAGAAGTATACATGGATTTAAAGTATCATTTTTGTTTTCTCTGCTCTAGTTATTACTTAAGTAACAGAGATTTGATGTTTTTTTATTTCAGCAAGGACTCTAATATCCTCCTGATTCCTCAAAATTTCCCGCGTTTCTCCTTATTTGGAATATGACTTTCTTTCTTGCAGAACTTTTTAATTTATAAGACTTTCTTAAACTTGACGCTGTTGGGCTTTTTTTGCTTGTTTGTTTGAGTGTCAAATGAGAGTAATGCAAAAGATACAGACATATCCTGGTACATTTATCACAGCTGTTGTCTTTCGAAGTTCTTAATTGTATACCTTGTATAATAGATATCTACTTTCCTTCTGAAGACATTCTTCATACACCTCTATTTTACAGTTATTTTTTTTTCTGTAGTATAATCTTAAATTTTTCTCTGTGGAAGCTTTTAGAATTTTCTTCTTATTGTGACAGTTTTTATCATAATCATCATCACCATAGGTCCAGGTATATACCTTTTGTGTCGTTCCCATTTGACACTAAGCCCTTTAGACTCAGCACTCAGATATTCATTAAACTCAAGGACAAATTTTTTTTCTTTGTCTGCTAAAAAACATCTCTCCCCTTCCTTTCCTCTCCTTATCATGGAACACCTGGTTTGTTTGTTGGTGTTGTCTTGATTTTTCATTAAAAATGTACATGTCTTTTGGTAGGAAGATGCAGATGCCTAAGGAACTCCCCTGAATACCAAAAGCAATACCAGTATAGTTTATTTTTTTTTAACCTTGACACGTTGACTTTAAATTTCACCAGAAAGAGTAAATATTTAACAATGGGCATGCAACTCTTTTTTTTCTTTTTGAATTTTTTTATTAATTTTCAAATTAAAAATATTACAAGAAACACAAACAGTCTTAATATATGATCATTCTGTTCTACATATATAATCAGTAATTCACAGTATCATCACATAGTTGCATATTCATCATCATGATCATTTCTTAGAACATTTGCATCAATTCAGAAAAAGAAATAAAAGGACAACAGAAAAATAGAACGAAAACAGAAAATATACATATACATACCCTACCCCTTACCCCTCCCTTTCATTGATCACTAGCATTTCAAACTAAATTTATTTTAACATTTGTTCCCCCTATTATTCATTTTTTTTCCATATGTTCCACTCGTCTGTTGACAAGGTAGATAAAAGGAGCGTCAGACACAAGGTTTTCACAATCACACAGTCACATTGTGAAAGCTATATCATTATTCAATCATCATCAAGAAACATGGCTACTGCAACACAGCTCTACATTTTCAGGCAGTTCCCTCCAGCCTCTCCATTACATCTTGGATAACAAGGTGATATCTACTTAATGCATAAGAATAACCTCCAGGATAACCTTTCGACTCTGTTTGGAATCTCTCAGCCATTGACAGTTTGTCTCATTTCACTCTTCCCCCTTTTGGTTGAGAAGCTTTTCTCAATCCCTTGATGCTGGGTCTCAGCTCATTCTAGGATTTCTGTCCCACGTTGCCAGGAAGGTCCACACCCCTGAGAGTCATGTCCCACGTAGACAGGGGAGAGTGGTGAGTTTGCTTGTTGTGCTGCCTGGAGAGAGAGGCCACATCTGAGCAACAAAAGAGGTTCTCTTGGAGGTGACTCTTAGGCCTAATTTTAAGTAGGCTTGACCTGTCCTTTGTGGGGTTAAGTTTCATGAACAAACCCCAAGACTGGGGGCTCAGCCTATAGCTTTGGTTGTCCACACTGCTTGTGAGAATATCAAGAATATCAAGAATTCAACTTGGGGAGGTTGAATTTTCCCCTGTCCTCACCATTCCCCAAAGGGGACTTTGCAAATACTTTTCCACACACTGATCAAATCACTGTAGGATTCATCGGGGCATCACTCTGGATGAACCAACAAAATCTCATGTCCTATCCAAGGTTCCATTACTTATGTTTATCAACAAAGCTATCTACGTAAGTTATATTAGGAAATGCACTAGTCAAAATATAAATTTTGTACCAAATAAACATTTTTTCCTTTAGTGTCACACATAAGCTAAAATTTTAAGATATTAATTACCATCTATTTTCAGCACCCTGCAGTATTGACATTTCTTTGTTCTTCCTCATGCAAAAACATTTTTAAAATTTGCACATTTGGGCGGCTGCCGTGGCTCAGCAGGCAGAGCTCCGACCTGCCATGCTGGACGTCTGGAGTTCGATCCCTGGTGCCTCCTGCCCATATGCAAATTAAAAAAAAAAAAATTTGCACATTTAGTCACTATCATTATACACTCTAGGCATTCCTAGATTATACCATCTCAATCTTTATCATCTATCTTTCTTTCTGATTTCATTTATGCCCCCAGCATAAATAATAATTATAATAATTAATAATTAATTAATCATTCTCACATTCAGCTTCATTCAATGTGTTAAAACATTGTATTATAATTGTATTACAGTTAGGTAGTATTGTGCTGTCCATTTCTGAGTTTTTATATTCAGTCCTGTTGCACAATCTGTATCCCTTCAGCTCCAATTACCCAATATCTTACCCTATTTCTATCTCCTGATGGTCTCTGTTACCAAGTGTTCTAGTTTGCTAGCTGCCGGAATGCAACACACCAGAGACGGATTGGCTTTTAATAAAAGGGGATTTATTTTGTTGGTTCTTCAGAGGAAAGGCAGGTAACTTTCCACTGAGGTTCTTTCTTACGTGGAAGGCACAGGATGGTCTCTGCTGGTCTTCTCTCCAGGCCCTTGGGTTCCAACAACTTTCCCTGGGGTGACTTCTTTCTCCATCTCCAAAGGCCTGGGCTGAGCTGCAAGTGCTGAGATGAGGAATGCCAAGCTGCTTAGGCTATGCTACCTTGCGCTCTCTCATTTAAGCACCAGCCAATTAAGCCAAACATCACTCATTGCAGCAGACACGCCTCCTAGCTGACTGCAGATGTAATTAGCAACAGATGAGGTTCATGTACCATTGGCTTATGTCCACAGCAACAGGTCTAGTTATGCTCACCTGGCCAAGTTGACAACTGAATCTAACTAACACACCAAGGAAATATTCCAAGTGTATTCACTAATGTCAGTTCATATCAGTGAGACCATACAGTATTTGTCCTTTTGTTTTTGGCTAATCACACTCAGCATAATGTCCTTAAGGTCCATCCATGTTGTTACATACCTCATAACTTTATTCTGTCTTACAGCTGCATAATATTCCATCGTACGTATATACCACAGTTTGTTTAGCCACTCTTCTGTTGATGGACATTTTGGCTGTTTCCATCTCTTGGTAATTGTAAATAATGCTGCTATAAACATTGGTGTGCAAATGTCCGTTTGTGTCCTTGCCCTCATGTCCTTTGAGTAGAGACAGCGTATAGATGGGTCCTGTTTTTTAATCCATTCTGCCAGTCTGTGTCTTTTGATTTGGGTGTTTAATCCATTAGCATTTGGTGTTATTACTGTACGGGTAGTACTTTCTTCTACCATTCTGCTTTTTGGATTTTCTGTATCATATCTAATTTTCCTTCTTTTTACCTTTACTCATAGTCTTCCTTTCTATACTCTTTTCCACAACTCTCTCTTCTGTCTTTTCATATCTCTCTCTAGTGCTCCCTTTAGTATTTCTAGCAGAGCTGGTCTCTTGGTCACAAATTCTCTCAGTGATTTTTTGCCTGAAAATGTTTTAATTTCACTCTCATTTTTAAGGACCATTTTGCTGGATATAGAATTCTTGGTTGGCAGTTTTTCTCTTTTAGTAATTTAAATATTTCAGCCCACTGTCTTCTCACCTCCATGGTTTCTGCTGAGAAATCTATGCACAGTCTTTTTGGGCTTCCCTTGTATGTGATGGATTGCTTTTCTCTTGCTGCTTTCAAGAATCTCTCTTTTTCTTTGACCTCCGACATTCTGATTAGTAAATGTCTTGGAGTACGTCTATGTCTAAGAGATCTATTCTCTTTGGGGTACGCTGCACTTCTTGGATCTGTAATTTTAAGTCTTTCATAAAAGTTGGGAAATTTTCAGTGATAATTTCCTCCATTAGTTTTTCTCCTCCTTTTCCCTTCTCTTCTCCTTCTGGGACACCCACAACACGTATATTCATGTGCTTCATATTGTCATTCAATTCCCTGAGTCCCTGCTCATATTTTTCCGTTTTTTTCTCTATAGTTTCTGTTTCTTGCCGGATTTCAGATGTTCCGCCCTCCAGTTCTCTAATCCTATCCTCTGCCTCTCTAAATCTACCATTGTAGGTTTGCATTGTTTTTTCCATCTCTTCTACTGTGCCTTTCATTCCCATAATGTTCTGTGATTTGTTTTTTCAGACTTTCAATTTCTTCTTTTTGTTCATTCCTTGTCTTCTTTATATCCTCCCTCAATTCATTGATTTGGTTTTTGATGAGGTTTTCCATGTCTGTTCGTATATTCTGAATTAATTTGTTTCAGCTCCTGTATGTCATTTGAATTGTTGGTTTGTTCCTTTGACTGGGCCAGTTCTTCAATTTTCCTGGTGTGATTTATTATTTTATGCTGGCATCTAGGCATTTAATTACCTCAATTAGTTTATTCTGGAGATTGCTTTCACTTCTTTTACCTAGGGTATCCTTGCTGGATGAATTTGTTGTCTCTCTGTTCTTTGACATTCAGTTCAGCTTTTTCAGGACCTCTAGCTTAGGTTTTGTTTAACAGAGGAGAGTTTTTCAGTTCTTGTTTCTTGCCCTGCTTGTATGGTGCCTTTTTTCCTCCCCCCCTTAGGAGGGTCTACGTAGGTATTATAGACCCCAGCCGGATTTTCCCAGACCAAACTGCCCTCCTATCAGGGGGACGGAGTCACCTGCGTCGGTTTTCCCTGAGGGTGATACCCAGCAGGTTGAAAGACTTTCCTGTGAAGTCTCTGGACTCTGTTTTTCTTATCCTGCACAGTATGTGGTGCTTGTCTGCCTGCAGGTCCCACCAGCATAAGATGATATGGTACCTTTAACTTTGGCAGACTCTCCCTGCTGGGGGTGTGGTGGAGACAGAGGAGAGGTTGTAGGCTGGTTTTAATGGCTTCAAATTGCCAAGCCCTGGGGTTTGAATTCCTTGAGGGAGGGATTCCACCTGAGTTGGGCTTCACCCCTCCCCTGGGGAAGGCACAGGCTCCAGACAAGACCCCAAAAGAGCTCACTTCTGCCTATGCCTGGGGCAGTTGCAGCCTGAAAAGTCCTGCCGCTGTATCCAGAGGCAGTCAAGCCTTTGTAAGTACACAGCCACAAAAACCTCTGTTTCCTTCTCCCCCCCCCCTTTTTCTGTCAGTCCTGCCCCCTTGACGCCGGGGCAAAAATGAGCAACCTCTGCTTTGATCAGGTTTACCTAAGCTGGGGGCCTATTTTTAGTAGTCAGAATTTGTTAATTAGTTCCACAATTGGCGTTTGATTGTGCCCAGTCCCTGCTGCTGGTAAAGTCCTTTCCTTTCCCCTCTGGGAAGCGGCCTGTGGGGGAGGGGCGCTGGCCACTGGCCGCCGCAACTTTGGGAACTCACGGTTCTGGGGGGTGCTCGCAGCCGGTCCAGCTGGTCCAGTCTGGGGTACGCTGTGTGTCTGGTCACTGACGTGGCCCCAGGAGCTGTTCTGTACTGTTTCTGGTTATTTAGTAGTTGTTCTGGAGGACGAACTAAAATGCGCACATTGTTAAGCCGCCAACTTGACCCGGAAGTCCGATACTATTTTTAAAAATTGTTTTAATTTCTAAATTGGTAAATATAAATAGATATAACTCACATAAAAGTTCTCAAAGTACTTTTAAGACTACAAAGGGATTCTGCAACTAAAACAGGTTTGAGAACAGCTGACCTAGGTAAATGCTGTGTAAATCCTCCAGCAATCTATTCCTTGCACACCTGGGGTATGCAATGCTTGCTCCTTGGAATCATGTATAGGTAAGTGAACCAGCAGAGGACTGGACACAGAGTCCACAGGATACAGTTCAGACCACTCACCTGCTTCCTAAAGTCCACCTATGACACCAGGCTTTTTCATGACTCTGTATAACAAGCCAACAGACAGACAAACAAACAGTATTAGGAACCACATAAAGTGTAGTTCCACATCTTAGCTCATAAGACAATATGGAAAGGCTGACAAGAATATAGATAAATTCTGTAAAGGATTTAAACGTTTCTTATATTCAAACACTAATAGCTTTCAATTTAATAGAGGTGGTGCCCTGAGGGGATAAAACTATGGTTGTGTGCGATGTGGCCTCATGGTTGCTAGTAATCTAAGAAAAATATTTGGGGAATAGAGGGGTCAGTCAATTTATCCATTGACTACACTGAGAAAAACAAGTCAGGATAAAAGTGTTATTAATAAGTGAGGAAACTAGTCGTTAAATAAAATGGAAAGGCAAGCCACAGACTGGGAAAAAAACATTCATGACAAATGGATCTGACAAAGGACTTGTATGGAAAATATATAAAGAATCCCTAAAAATCAATAGTAAAAAGACATCCCAATAAAAAAATGAGCTAAAGATTTGAGGACATTTCACAAAATAAGCTGTATGCACAGATGTCCAATAAGCATAAGAAAAGCTCTGTTCAATCTCATTTGTCATCAGAGAAATGCATCAGTCTACGCCCACCAGAAATGGCCAAAATTCAGGACTGACAAGACCAAATGTTGGTAAGGATTCAGGGCAACTGGAGCTGTCGTAGGTTGCTGGAGGGGGTATAACTTAGTATGACCACTTGGGTAACTGTAGGTTCTAACAGAGTTAAACATACGCCTATTATGCTACGACCTAGTACTTGTGCTCCAAGTTATGTACCAAAAAGAAATGAATATGTCCAAAAAAGACTCTTAACAGTTTTATTCACAGCAGCCCCAAACTGGAAGCAATCCACATGTCTATCAAGAGAATGAACAAATTTGCACAATGTATTAATATTCATCAATGAAAAGGAAGAAATTACTGATTCATGCAAAAACATGAAGCCTTATGTTGGAAAAAAAAACACCTTATGTTCAAAACCTTATGTTGAAAAAAAAACACCGTATGTTGTGAAAGCAGGGAGACATAAAGGAGTACCTACTGTATGTTTCCATTGATATGAAGTTCAAGAACATGAACAGTTGTACATTACAACTAATATACGTGCTGCAGTCAGCATGTTGGTTGTCTCCTGGGTAGGGAGTATTGACTGGAAAAGGGTCATGGGGGACCTTTCTGGGGTGATGGAAATTCTTTATATCTTAATTTGGGTGATGGTAACATTAGTGCATACATCTGTCAACACTCATCAAACTGTTGACATAAGATTGGGGAGTTTTTACTGGATAAAAATTATACAGATAAACAAAATTCTCTTCCTTGAGCAGTTGGGTATACAAGTGGTATTCTTTAGTCTATACATGTATGCTATATATACCTCATTATATATATTAACAGCAAAAAATTTTTAAGTGAAAAAAGATCACTATCTAAAAGCTTTTTGCCTAGTACTAGTGAGATATTTGAATATGGCATCCACTTAATAAAACTGAATCCCCATGCAAAGACTTTCTTTTTTTTTATTGTATAAATAACATATGTACAAAGCAAAGAAAAAAAAAAGCAATAGTTTTCAAAGCACTCTTCAAGAAGTTGTTACAGGACAGATCCCAGAGTTTGTCAAGGGCTACCATACCATCCTCTCAGATTTTTCCTTCTAATTGCTCCAGAATAGGAGGCTAGAAGGAATAAATATTATCATCACGATTGACTTTTTTAAAAAAAATTTTTATTGTAGAAACTTAAATATACAAACATTCCATACATGGCATATAATCAGTGGCTCATAATATCATTACATAGTTGTGTATTCATCACCATGACATTTTTTTGAACATTTGCATCTCTCCAACAAAAGAAATAAAAAAGAAAAAAGAAAAAGTTCATACATTCCATACTCTTTACCCCCTCCATTGACCACTAGTATTTCAATCTACTCTCCTTTAACCTTAGTTCCTTCTATTATTTATCTTTTATTCATAATTTTTTACTCATCTGTCCATACCCTAGATAAAAGGCGCATCAGACACAAGGTTTTCACAATCACACAGTCGTATTGTGTGAATAAAGTTTTCTTTGTATAATTTTACAGTATAATGCAAACTTGATAATACACACATACAGTGCATACATGTACATAGTACATACATACAGATAGTACATATACATACATAGAGTCTAGTAAAAATTTTACAGTGTAATTTTTTTTTTAACATTTTTTATTGTATAGTATAACGTATATACAAAGCAAAGAAATAAAAAGCAGTAGCTTTCAAAGCACTCTTCAACAAGTGGTTACAGGACAGATCCCAGAGTTTGTCATGGGCTACCATATGATTTCACTTGCAGAGGTGGGCTTAGAGAGACTGAGGCCACATCTGAGCAACAACAGAGGTCCTCCAGAAGTAACTCTTAGGCATGCCTATAGGTAGTTTAAGCTTCTATGCTACCTACATAAGCATCACAAGAGTAAGCCTCATGATCTAGGGCATGGCCTATTGATTTGGGTGTCCCTAAAGTTTGACACAATATCAGGGTATTCCCTGATGGTAAGTTTTAATAGTTTCATAGTCTTTCTCCCCTCCCTCAGGGGACTTTGCCAATATTTTTTCATTATCTGCTTAATATACTCTAGGATGTTTCCAGGCATTAAAATAATCTACACAGGATTAAAGAACCTCTTTCTTATTCTGTGCTTCCTATGTTTTGGTTGTTCAAATGAGCTATACAGATAGGTTGAATTAGATTATGCACTACAGAAAATTTCGGTTCCAGATCAAATAAACCTTTCTTCCATTGGTCTCAAAGAGTATGTGTGGTTCTAAATATAGACACTGTCTTCCTATGTCCTGAATTACTTTAACCCCAACCTGTTCAGCTTTGTTCTTATCTCTAAATATCAGGTTATATATATAAAACAGTCTCTCAAAATCAGAAATCATAATCACTACTCCAGACTTAATGTGTCTGCTCTAAAAGCGTTCAGTCTAGGCCCCTGTTTTCTTATAAACATTTTCTAAAGGTGACCATTGTTGTTCTTTTGTTTCTGTTTTATTTTGTCTTACCAAATGTCTCACATGTTCAGTCACATTGTTGCATGCCTCACATTGTTCCTTTTTGTAGCAGCACAGGCTTAGTTCATATACACCATCGTTTGCCAAAAGTATACACCATCGTTCGCCAATCTACTTCCCCATCAGTGCATCCTTCAGCCACCTGCATTCATCAGACATCATGTAGAGGGCACAAAGTTCACAGTCCATCAACATTCTCAGTTTTAGATAATTTCATTGTTCCCAGGAGAAAGAAAACCAAAAAATACACCCTCGCTGAATAGAAAATCTAAACCTCCTCTTAACTCTTGTCCCTCCCCCCATTATTTACCTCTGCCGTTGCTGTGGTAGTGCTGATGATTTCCTTTTGAACATAGCTCATAGCATGCAATAGCAGTTTTCCCCTGTACCCTGGACTAAACACTCTTTATATGAGAAATATATCTTTGAAGTAATTCTTATGAGAACTAATTTATATTTCTAGTATGAATTAGTGGGACACGTAGGTCTATATACCACCTTTCAATCTTGTTCATCTTCAATGTGGTAATGTTACTTATAGACCCGCTAGAGAACCACCTTCACTCCTATCTATTCCCTTACACTGGCGTTCAACCTCATTAGCTAATGGTTCACTCATCTCTACCTTCTAAGTATCTCTAAGTGTCCCATGTTCTGTATTATAAGCCTCTGATTATACCTTTATGCTGGTCATAAAAGTGGAATCATACAGTATCTTTCCTTTTGTATCTGGCTAATTTCACTCAGCATTATGTCCCCAAGGTTCATCCATTTGTCATGTGCTTCAGGATGTCATTTTGTCTCACTGCTGCATAATATTTCATTGTATGTACATACAACATTTTGTTGATCCACTCATCTGTTGATGGGCATTTGGTTTGTTTCCATCTTTTGGTAATTGTGAATAATGCTGCTATGAACATCAGTGCGCAAATGTGTGTTTGTGTCGTTGCTTTCAGCTTTTCTCGGTGTATACCAAGTTGTGCTATTGCTGGGTCTTAGGGCAACTCGATACTTAGTTTCCTAAGGAACCGCCAAGCAGTTTTTCATACTGGCTACACCATTATACATTCCCACCAGCAGTGCATAAGTGTCTCAGTTTCTCCACATCCTCTCCAACATCTATAGTTTCCTGTATGTTTAATAGCAGCCATTCTTATAGGCATGAGGTGGTATCTCATTGTAGTCTTGGTCTGCATTTCCCTAATAGCCAGTGAAAATGAGCAGCTCTTCATGTGCTTTTGAGTCATCTGTATTTGCTCTTCAGAAAAATGCCTATTCATATCTTTAGCCCATTTTATAATTGGATTGTTTGTTCTTTTGTTGAGTTGTATGATTTCTTTATATATACAGGAAATCAAACCTTTGTCTGATATGTGATTTCCAAATATTTTCTCCCATTGAGTTGGCTGCATCCTCACCTTTTTGACAGAGTCTTTTGAGGCCAGAAGCATTTGATTTTGAATAGTTCCCATTGCTTGTGCTTTGGGTGTAAAATTTAGAAAACTACCTCCTATTATTAGGTCTTGAAGATGTTTCCCTACATTTTCTTTTAGAAACTTTATGGTGCTAGTTCTTGTATTTAGGTGTTTGATCCATTTTGAGTTAATTTTTGTGTAGGGTTTAAGATAGGGATCCTCTTTTGTTCTCCTGGCTATTGATATCCAGTTCTTCCATGCCCAATTATTGAAAAGACTATTTTGTCCCAGTTCAGAGAATTTGGGGGCCTTGTCAGGAATCAGTTGTCCATAGATTTGGTGGTCCATTTCTGCACTCTTGATTCAATTCCATTGGTCCATGCTTCAGTCTTAGTGCCAGTACCATGCTTTGACCACTGTGGCTTTATAATAGGTTTTAAAGTCAGGGAGTGTTAATCCTCCCACTTCATTCTTCTTTTTTTAGGATGCTTTAACTATTCGGGGTCTCTTTCCCTTCCAGATGAATTTGGTAGTTAGCTTTTCCAAATCTTCAAAGTAGGTTGTTGGAAATTTGATTGGTACTGTGTTGACTCTGTAGGGAGAACTGACATCTTAACTATATTTAGCCTTCCTATCCATGAGCAGGGAATGTCTTTCCACCTATTTAGATCTCCTTTGATTTCTTTTAGCAATGTTATGTAGTTTTCTGTGTACAAGTCCTTTACATCCCTAGTTAAGTTCATTCCTAAGTATTTGATTCTTTGAGTTGCTATTTTGAATGGAATTTTTTCCTTAATTGAATCCTCAGCTAGGTCATTGCTTGTGTATAGAAATGTTACTGATTTTTGCACATTAATTTTATATCCCGTCACCTTGCTGAATTTGCTTATTAGCTCAAGTAACTTTGCTGTAGATTTCTCAGGATCTTCCTAGTATCATATCATCTGCAAATAATGAGAATTTTACTTCTTCCTTTCCAATTTGGATCCCTTTATTACTTTGTCCTGTCTGATTACTTGAGCTAGAACTGCTAGCACAATGTTGAATAATAGTGGTGACAGTGGGCATCCTTGTCTTGTACCTGATCTTAGGTAGAAGGCTTTTAGTCTCTCTCCATTGAGTATATGCTGGCTATTGGTTTTTCATATATTCCCTTTGTCATACTGAGGTAGTTACCTTTGATTTCTGTCTTTTGCAGTGTTTTTATCAGAAAAGGATGCTAAATTTTGTTGAATGTTTCTTCAGCATCAATTGAGTTGATCATGTGATTTTTCCCTTTTGATTTGTTAATGTGTTGTATTACATTAATTGATTTTCTTGTGTTGAACCATCCTTGCATTCCTGGTATAAACCCCTCCTTGGTTATGGTACATAATTCTTTTAATGTGCTGTTGGATTCAATTTGTTAATATTTTATTGAGATTTTTTGCATCTATGTTCATTAGGGAGATTGGCCTGTAGTTTTCCTTTCTTATAGCATCTTTACGTGGTTTTTGGTATTAAAATGATATTAGCATCATAAAATAAGTTAGGTAGAGTTCCTTTTTCCTCAGTTGTTTGTAAAAGTTTGAGCAGGATTGGTATTAGTTCTTTCTGGAATGTTTGATAAAATTCCCCTCTGAAGCCATCTGGCCCTGAGCTTTTCTTTGTAGGAAGATTTTTGATAACTGATTGAATCTCTTTACTTGTGATTGGTTTGTTGAGATCTTCTATTTCTTCCTGAGTCAGTGTAGCTTATTTGTGTGTCTCCAGGAATTTGTCCATTTCATCTAAGTTGTCTAGTTTTTTGGCATATAGTTGTTCATAGTATCCTCTTATGACTTCTTTTATTTCTACAGGGTCTGTGGTAACACACCCCTTTCATTTCCGATTTTATTTGCATACTCTCTTTTTTTCTTTGTCAGTCTTGCTAGTGGCCCATGAATTTTATTGATTTTCTCAAAGAACCATCTTTTGGTTTTATTGCTTCTTTCTATTGTTCTTTTGTTTTCTCGTTCATTTATCTCTGCTTTAATCTTTGTTATTTCTCTTTTCCTATTTGCTTTGGGGATAGTTTGCTGTTCTTTCTGAAGTTCCTCCAAGTGTGCTGTTAAGTCCTCAATTTTTGCTCTTTCTTGTTTTTTAATATAGGCATTTAATGCAATAAATTTCCCTCTCAGCACAGCCTTTGCTGCTTTCTATAGGTTGTATTCTCATTTTCATTCATCTCCAGATAGCTACAGATTTCTCTAGCAATTTCTTCTTTGACCCACTGGTTGTTTTACAGTGTTATTTAATCTCCATATATTTGTGAATGTTCTCTTTTTTTGGTGGTTATTGAGATCCAGCTTCATTCCATTGTGATCAGAAAAAGTGCTTTGAATAATTTCACTGTTTTTAAATTTATAAAGGCCTATTTTGTGACCCAGCATATGTCCTATCTTGGAGAATATTCCACAAGCACTAGAGAAGAATGTATGTCCTGATGTTTTGGGGTGTAAAGGCCTATATACGTGTGTTAGGTCTAATTCATTTATCAGGTTGTTTAATTCTCTATTTCCTTGTTGATATTCTGTCTAGTTGTTCTACCTATAGAGCAGAGTGGTGTATTGAAGTCTCCTACTGTTATTGTTAAAATATCTATCACTCCCTTCAGTTTTGCCAATATCTGTCTCATGTACTTTGTAGCCCTTTGATTGGGAGCATAAACATTTATGATTCTTATTTCTTATTGGCGAATTGTCCCTTTTATTAATATATAGTGTCCTTCTTTGTCTCTTATGATGTCTTTATATTTAAAGTGTATTTTGACTGATATTAGTATAGCTACTCCTGCTTTCATTTGGTTACAATTTGCGTGGGACATCTTTTTCAATCTTTTCACTTTCAATCTATTTGTATCTTTGTGTCTAAGAGGATTCTCTTATAAGAAGCATAGAGCTGGATTATGTTCCTTAATCCATTCTGCCTATCTGTATATTTTAATTGGTAAGTTTAGTTCGTTAACATTCAGAGTTATTACTGAGAAGGCATTTCTTGAAGCTACCATCTTATCTTTTGGATTTTATTTGTCAGATCTATGTATTCTTTTCCCTCTTTCTCTTTTAATCCTTTAAGTGACCCTTACCGTTACTCTTCAATTCTGTGCTCTCTGCCAGACCTCCCTCTCCTGTCTTTTTTTTTTTTTTTTTTTTTTCAGCTGGCAGAACTGCATTTAATATTTCTTGTTGGGCCAGTCCTTGTTGACAAATTCTGTCAGGATTTGTTTGTCTATGAGACAAAATTTGTTTGTCTATTGAATCTCTCCCTCACTTTTGAAGGACAATTTGGCTGGGTAGAGAATTCTTGGCTGCAAGTCTTTCTCTTTCAGGATCTTAAATATATCATACCACTGCCTTCTTGCCTCCATAGTGCCAGTTGCGTAGTCTGAACTCAGTCTTATGTGGTTTCCCTTTGTATGTAGTACATTGTTTTTCTCTTGCCACTTTCAGGATTTTCTGCTTCTTTTCAACATTTGACAGACCGATTAGTATGTGTCTTGGGGAAGACCTACTTGGAGTTATTCTATTTGGAGTCCATTGAACTTTGACTTGCATATTTATGTCTTTTATAAGGGTTGGGAAGTTCTTCCCCATTGTATCAAGTAATCTTCCTAGCCCTTTACTCTTCTCTTCTCCTTCTGTGCATGTTGTTTTGTGCATCATTTGATCCAATTCACATTTTTCCATCTTTTTTGCCATTTACTGTTTAGTGTTCAAAATCAGTTGTCTTGTCCTCTAGTTCCCTTATTCTTTCTTCTGCCTCTTCAAATCAGCTGTTGTCTCTAGTATGTTTTTTATTCGGTCTATAGCATTTAATCTCTGTGAAAGCTGCTATTTTTCTATTTATTCTTTCAAATTCCTCTTTATGTCCTTCTAGTGTCTTCTTGATCTCCTTTATGTCATTAGCCATCCCTCTGATTTTATTTAGCAGAGTTACATGAACATCTTTGATTAGTTGTTCCAAGGTCTGTGTCTCCTCTGGTGTTTTAATTTGGCCATTAGGCTGAGCTTTATCTGTCTGCATCACGATATGCTTAGTAATCTTCTGTCTTTGCAGCATGTAAATATCTTGATTGGTTTACTTTGGAAGTTGATTTCCTTTAGTAATCTAAAGCAGGCCTTGTATTTGTGGGATGGATGTGGAGCAGGATGCAGGGTGCAGAGTGGGGCACAATAGTGCAATGGTGTGTTGCAGCACAAGTAAAGGCACAGGTTGGAGATGCTACGCTGTGAGTGTGTGCACCCAGTGGCAGGGAGGATGTGGCTGTGCGGGTGTCTGGGGGCAGTGCCCTAGTGTGCAGTGGTCTAGGACACATGGCCCTTTGTGCGCATAGGCAGTGCTCAGGGCAGCATGTCAGCATTGTGCCTGAACGGCCGGGGCGATGTGGCCTGGCTGTGAGGTCAGCACTTGCCCAGAGCTGGGGGGTGTGACTGTGGGCTATGCGTATGTGCAGATCTGGGAGGGCTGTAAACTGATGTACCCATCTGCAGAGCACAGGAGTGGGGTTGCATGACTGTATGGGCTGGGGGTGGACGTAGCCTGGTTATGGAGGTAAACGCTCACAGCCTTTAAGCGCTGTCAACCGCCTGCAGGGGGTGGGTTTGGGAGGTAGGGCTCCGGAGGGCCAGCGTGAGGCTGTACTTGCGCGGGAGAGGTGGATTGGGCTGGGGTAGGTGTGTGCGCACCTGGTGTGGGGTTGTGCACGAGTGGTTGGCAGGGCGGGGGCGTGTGGAGCACGGGGGGTTGGGGTGACAGGGTTCACGTGCGTGGGGTTGGAGTGGCGGGTCACAGGGCTGTGCTGGTGAAGGTAGTTCGTTCAAGGAACGCGGCTTGGCTTACTTCCTAGTCACTGTTGCTCTGTCCATGCACCCCTGAGTGCCCCAGGCTCCTGCCTTAGGCTGTTTGCACCAGCCAAATGGTCTCTGGTTCTCTGCTTCTCAGTTCCTCAGGTTTTGCAACCAGGGCTGCCCTATGTGGTGCAGAAGAGTCTACCAGGTCACCTACACCCTGGAATCGCTGTCTCAGTCGCCCTCCCATGCCTTCTCTAGCTGTTCCTTGGAGCATGGTTGAACTCAATCTATCCTATTCTGTTACCTTCCTGGAACTCCCCAAGATTGTTTCTTTAGGTAAGTAATTTTAAATGCTAAATTTTCTCCATTGTTACACGAGTACAAATTACATTATCTGCAAATAGTGTATATAACATAGAATCATTGGAAAAATCCAGCCAATTTCTCGGTTGTATATTTGCTTTTTATGCTAATTGTGATTTTAGTTGTATCTTTTTTAGCCAGTTGATCAAAGTAATTGCTTAAACTTTGTTTCTTCTATGAATTCTGGTTTTATTGATTGGAAAAATTTTGGATAACTATGTGCAAGCTTGAAACTCTCCATTTTAAGTACAAAGGAGACCAGAGTCCCAAGAAGTCACTAAGAAAATATTACAAGACATTTTAACCAGCTAAACTTCACACAGTAAGCTTTTCCAAAGACTAATATATCTTGTAATAATCATTTTGCCTTAAGAAATTATTTTTTTGTTGGTATGAACCAGGTATTTTTGTTGGTTTCTTCAGACACTGTTTTATATATATATTTTTGAGAAATTTTCACACACACACAGTCCATAGTATTGTATACTATGGATGGACTATGGAAAACTTCTCAAAAATATATACAAATAGTCAATTTTCTCTCTATAAATATTTGGGTTTTGGTGTTTCAGGATATCAGAAGGAGAATAAAGAAATATTGCCAATGTTTTAGATAACTACGAAAAATATTTAGCCTGTACTCAATTCCTACAATAACTATATAATTCTTAAGTCTCAATAAAATATGCTTCATGGGGCCTTTGCTTGAGACTTTTGTAGTATATCTAATACTTAAAATTAAACTGTGAACTCTCTCATTATTGAATAGATTTGAGCTGGAAAAACTAATTCTTCATTGGCTGTTTGTTTTCCCAGAATGAGTATTTTCACAATTTTACTAGCTGCCCAATTAAACTGGTGTTGGCTTATAGTTATTAGGGGGTGGAAAATTGAATAAAAAAAAATTTAGCACACACATCACTTTTATTTTTTCTATAAAAATATAACTCTTTATTAAATAACATGCACAAATATCAACTAGTCATTTATTAAACAGATATGATTTAGAACAGGATGTAAAGAAATACAAATCCTTAGATACAATTTAGTATCTTGTTCATGATATTTGAATAGTTTTTAAAAAGTATGGATTGAATTAACCATCCTCTATTTTTCTTTCAGAATCCAAAACCTTTTTAGGCATGTACTCCATTCCAAAATTTTTCTAGTACTTCAGAGCTTCAGGATATCTTTAATATCAAAAGCTTTTAACTACTTACTTGATTATAAGTTCCCATTAGCCTTTAAGCATTAATTTTTAAGCTATCCCAATTAGCACTAGTCACTTTACAAAGGAAGTGTGTAGAAGGCAGAGAGGATTTAGCTCTCCGAGGTACCACAGTTACTAATTGTGATTGGCACTAAAAAGTTGGGATGACTAAAATAGGCCAGATTCATTCTTGCTTTTCTCTGCTGTAGCTTGTTCTGTTTGGTCAAACACTGACTTCCCACCCCCCACGTCTCTGGTTGGACCTTCAGAACAAAAAGTTGTTCTTGTTTTAACTTTTAATGGAACATTAAAAAGTTAATGTTCCATTAACTGATTTTTCATTTTTATTATTTGCCATATTATCACATCAAATTTCCTTCTTAGGCAAAAGTATAAACAAAATTTGCGCTAAGTTTTTCATATTAAAAAGTATTGCTTTTATGAATTAGCTTTTAATGTTCCTACCCTTTATAAGCTTAACTTCAACAAAACCAGTGCTTCAAAATCCACCCTGCCTCACTGGCCCCATTTTTCCAACAGAAAAAGGCCAGAAACTTTCGTTTAAATTTCTGGAGAAACTATATCCAACCTTTATAATAAAGTCCTTGCACTGTGTATTTTTTACACGTGCTGCTATAGTGCGCATGCCAAGTACAGTATGAATTAAAATATAAATTGACGAGAAAATTCAAAAATCCCTAAGCTTAATATGTACCTTTGCACTTAAAAACTTCAAGTTTTACATTCTTTCTCATTAGTTGGAATTTCCAACTCACCAGATACATTTAAATCATTTAATTCCTCATATATTCTTTTTACTTTTCTTTATCAGAATAGAAAAACAGTATTACTTTATAATTCAAGAAAGTATTGTGGAAAGTTCTGTAAATTTTATCTCATATACATGATTAATTTTATACTAATGTAAATTTCCTTTCAAAAATATTTGTTGTTTCAGATCTGAAGCATTTTGAACATTTGACCTACATCATGTTACAGGAGAAACTGGACTTCTTCTAAGTATACTGCTAATTATTCTATTATAAAACAATACATCAAATCTTATTTAAATTATAATATTTTGCATCTTGACAGACGGAAAAAATACAACATATTATTTTTCATAAACATTGCAGAGATTGATTGGCATATACCTAAATTTCTTTCACTTATTTTTTAACTACCAAATATCTCTTTCTTGATTTGAGTACTCAGGTTTTATTTTAAAAGTGCAAAGGTTATTAAGCTTAAAACATTAAATTTAAGCAATGTAAAAAAGTTTTACAATGATTTAACATAACCAATAAAATTTATTAAACATATTTACATATATTCACAGATTCTTTCATAGTTGAGTATTAAAATAGACATTTACAATTTCAGAATTTTCATTCAAAGGCATTTTTTTTTTTAAGAAACAGGCTCTACTGTGAGATGAAAAAAGAGCTAAGTTTTTTTTGTATGCCTAATTCTAAATAATATGTCCAACATAGTAAGTCATAAGCACTATCACAGAAGACTAAGTATGAAATACATTACACTATTTTAGGCATTAATTATGGGTAGAGTTAAATTATAGAAAACATGCAATACAACTAAGTCACAATCTTTACAATTATGGTGATGAAAACAAGCTAACTCAAACACATGCATGCTTTATTTAAAAGTTTTGCTTCCTGAACAAACTACTATTACACTCCATGTAAACTACAACTTTGGTCCAAGAAAACATGAGACAAAACAGTTTTACAATTATTTCTTTGTACATGTTTTGACTACCAATCCCTTTGTATACATTTTGACCATTAATTACAAGATTTACATCTGCACAATATGTATAAAATAAGTTATTAAAAAGGAAGACAATATTAAAACTTTCAAAAAGAAAACTGTACAATTAATTTACAGATATTAAACTGAAGAAATTTTGTGCCAAGTTTTTCTTCCACTTTAGAAACTATTTGGTAGGAAGTGAACTTTTCAACTTACTGATATATTTTTAATAAAACCTGAAAGAGATTTGAATACTAGTGGTTATCTCCTTACTTAGACTGTTAACAGCTTCCAGCGCTGTTAGCAGATTCTCAACTTTTTAAATAGCATAGTCTGCTGTCATGCCCTAAATGTAAAGTTACCTTTCACCAATATAAATAAGTTTTCAGCTACAAATTGTATTTGGATCTAAGATCCAAAATAATTTTCTTCATTTTTTTTTTTTTATAAAATGACAGTGTTTGCTATATAACCAATTTTAATCAAACTTTACTAACAACTGTAAAGGCATAATATCAGTATTTTTATAAAAGGCAGTATTCCACAGTATAATGCTTAAGCCTCATCAGTTTAGAGCAACACCATCCAGAAGTAATGGCTGTTATATAGGAGTCAGTTCAAAGTCATCATTAACGTCAACAAGGGGAACATAAAACTCCTGGATTTCATAAATGCTGATAGATTTATAGGTGGCAGGATCAAGTTCCTGGAGTTTGAGCTGCCATTCTAATCTCTGGACGGCATTTAAAGCTGCAGCTTCATGTTGTTGCCTCATTAAAAGACAAGTCTATTTAAAAGAAGAGAAGAATAAATTGATTATTCTGTTAAATTTGGCTTTGTTTAAAAATTAATCTCATCTATTGTTTCTTTAGGGAATAAGATGGATACATTAGGGATATGAAGTGTTTTTAAATTATGTCCATATCCTGTCTTATTCTGTCCAAATCCATATGCCTACTATCTCTGGATCTGCAACTTCACACTCATCTCACCTTCCAGATTTTAATTTGAAATGTCCATTCAAAGTATGAAAGCAAGCATGAAAACCTAAGGAGAAGTTATTTTTGAAGTGATTTAAAACGTCAAATCAAGTAATTTTCTTTATATTTGCGAAATACATTCCTTCTCTTATCATTCTCCTATATGTTACAACTATAGCCAGACATGTCAAGTGGATAATAAGCAGGAAAACCCAAATTAGAAACTGCCTTTACCCTGGTATTTTCATCTTTTATACCATGCTGTCCTTAGAAATGGATTTGTGGTGTTTATTTGTCTTTATCTTTCCACTGATGGCTCAGCATGAGAACTCAGGACTATTTCCTCTCTTAATTATCCTTCTCTTAATATAACTGCAGTTTCTGTCTGATTATGAAAAAGGAAGTATGTATTTAAACTCAACTTCTAACTGTACATACCTTTAATTTGTCAAATTTATCATCCACATCTTGTAACCAAGACATGAATTGTCTTGCATTAAAGCGATCTCTCACAGAAGTTTTACTGTCATCAGACTGAAAAAGAATATTAAAAGTAACTGAATATTATAAATACAATTAACTCACTTGAAAATCTCTATGCAATCTAATTTTTTCTTATGGTATATGCCATATTTTTAGGAATGACAAGAAATATAATTCCTACAGGATAAAATATAGGTTGAACAGTGTTACATTTGGTAAAAAAAAATTTGATAAAACTTTTATTTCCATATTTACTAGACAGATTAGTTATTAGAACTCTCAAGATGCTGGGTTTAGCTATTAATTAAAAAGAATCTTCCTACTCTGACATTCAAAGATGCTTTTTATGAGAAGTCTACCTTTATATGAGGTATTGTGCCTGTGACATTCTTATTAAAGTATAATTGATTTCAGATTTAATTTTAATGTTAAAGTTTACCGTATGTAGGGAGTAAAAATGCAGAAGTTGTAGACATCTGTCTTTGAGTTTTAGACATCTGTCCAGGATCAGTGTTTTAGGAATGCTCATGAAGAAATTCTGCATCAACTCTTAAGAATACCAGTTTAGAAATTAAGATAGGCAATATTCTTATTTGAGCTCTCTACCCTGTGTAATTTTTTTTTTTAACTTCTAGTGGTATTTAGTGTACAACAGAAACTACTCATCTGCTACACAATATCTCAATTGCAAAGCTTCTCTCACTGTTGGATGACACATAAAGACATGGCAAAACCATTATCATCATAGCAACAGTACTCTTATATGTAATTTTGAACTATTTCCCCTTTCAGTTTTCTGTTCTGTAAAATGAAATAGTACCCCTCTTAAGCTTGTTTTGAGAATTAAAAAGTTATCTCTAAAGCTGTGTTCCAGTAGCCTTATTTCTTGTAGATGACTGTATAATGATATAGCTTCTACAATGAGACTGTGTGATTGTGAAAACCTTGCATCTGATGCTCCTTTTATCTAGGGTATGGACAGATGAGTAAAAAAAAAAAATATGGATTAAAAAATACACAAATAGTAAGGGGAACAAAGGTTAAAATAAATTGGGTAGATGCAAATTAAACTAGTGGTCAATGAGAGGGAGGGATAAGAGGTATGGTATGTAAGAGTTTTTTCCTTTTTCTTTTTCTGGAGTGATACAAATGTCAAAAAAATGATCATGGTGATGAATATACAACTGTGTGATGATATTGTGAGCCACTGATTGTACACCATGTATGGACTGTTTATATGTTGTTTTATCAATAAAAATTTTTTAAAAAGTATCTCTAAAGCCCTTGTGATATCACTTGGGCATACAGGAAGCACTTGAAAATTCAATAAAAAGTCACTGTAATTATTACCACTAGTGCTATCAAAGTGACATCCAGGCATTATGTAGCCCTACAATTACACAAGTCACATTTTTAGCAGCTATCATTTCCTCTATCATCCTTAAGTAAGACTTTTTGACTATTTTAGAATGTTATTGTGAATCTATCTTAATATTACAAGTTTATTTTGAAAAGGAACCAAAAGCCATATGGTAAGCAAGTAGGCTAATAGATGACCCAAGTTCCTAACAAGGAAAGGTGAACTTAGTTTTAATTTCTTAGTTTCTCAGAGACTATTCTCATATGAAATCTCTACTTGGTTAAGGGACCTTCTAATCTAAAGACAGCTGAAAAGGGTGGGTGACAGTGCCACATTTAATTAAGTCCCTAAAATGCAGAGAAGTCTTAGACTAAGTTTCTCTATAAAAAGAATGAACTTCACATTTTGTTATTTAAGCTTAATTTAAAATCAAATGGTATAGAACACTATGTAAGAAAACTGGAGGCAAAGTCCAATGAATTACTTAAGTTATTACAATCTCTTTATAACTAAAAATTTATATTATTTGCTTATAGGACAGAGAATAAAGAACATAAGTCTTAGGTAGAAGAAACCCACGATAATTAAATATAGTCTAAAGTGATCATTTATTTAGTTTGATGATATGAAAAAAGTTTTCTCAAGAGAATGACTAAATTCTTCTGTCCTTTAATTATTAGATTGATGGTCTGTGGCCTGATTCTTAATCTCTGATTTTGGGATCATTCTGAGCTTTCCTGGGAAGATTCATGTATCTTTGCATATTCCTTAACTCTGCTACAGCCCTATGAAGATTTTCTCTCTCTGTCTTATACCTCAACAGATATTTCATAATGTTCTGGCCTCACAATTGGATTTACAGCTTTGCTGTGGATTAATCTTCTTTTTTGTATTTCTTTCGTAATTTCAATGAGTTTTGAGAGGAAGAAAAAAGTAAACAGCTGTGTTTTCTTACCCATTCTGAACGAGAGGTTTCTCGAGACTCTTCCTTATGCCTTGGTTACAAATCTCCATTTATTTTATTCTAAAATTGATTTTATTCTCTATAATTGCAAAAATCTTAAATAGACTTCAAGATACCACATAGTCTAGTACAGCCTTTTAGCAATGTAGTTAAATCGTTAATTTATTAAGACCATCCTTTTCTTCTTTTTAAAATCTTTAAAACTGAAAATTTTAGAAACTCCCTTTGTGGCCCATCCAAGTGTTTATTTCCTTAGAGTCAGAGTTTTCTTAAGATTTCATTATTTATTTAAATAGCCTTTTCAGATATCTCTCAACACTTCCATTTGAGTGAAACATTTGGTAGCTTAAAAAATTTGAAAATCATTGTCTATTTCAATATCCTCTTATAGCTGAGAAAAATAAAGCCCAGAGAGGACTAAGGGATTTACTCTGCAGTACACCCTGCATACTTTGTACATTAGTTTATCTGCTTTAAAACAAGCATTTTCTAGTCTTTTTTTTTTGTAATAATCCTTTACTGCCTGTGATTATACATTTTATTTTAATCATTGAAGTCTTTTATCATTGATGAATTTCATTGTTTTGTGAGGCACAGGAAATTTCTGACAACTGTATTTGAATTCATGTAATATGTGACTTTAAACTTTACCAAAGGTATAGCCACAGATTTTCACAATTACGTTAATTTATTTCATCTATATCCAAGAATGAAACAGGAGCTTGGCACTATTTTAGCAATGTCACAACCTATTTGTATTGCTCTTTAATGTATATGGAGTGAGCTTTCCAGTGGCTTGAAGGTCAGAATTAAATATATAAAAATCTACTTTAGAAACAAATTACAAGCTGTAAGTGCACTATCCTAAACACATATCAGTTTTGTGATTATCTGGTTGTAACATAAACCAAATGTTTAGAGGACTTCAGAAAACAGAAGACCAGCTGATCTGTATAGTGCTTTGGTCTGAAAGAGTTACTTTCTTTTTTGATTGTTGTATTCGAGTTTCTTCTTTGGAACTACTCACAAAAGTAACCAAGTTATATTTAAGGGCTTTCTAAATAAGCCAAGAAACATTTTACCTGAGAGTCCAGTGGTACATTGTATACTTCTGCATCCAGCAAAACAGTACAAGCGCTAAATGGCAGTGTTTGATTTGCCAAAGTTCTTGCAGCTCTGTAATGAACTCGTAGAACTTCCTGTTCGTTGGATACAATGAGTTTTTCCTAGTTGAACAAAGAATTAAATATATATAAATATATATATACACACACACATCTGTTCTTCTCCAAATCAAATTTATAAATTAAAAAAAATCATTTAAAATATGGTAAAGAACCTGAATCTTAGAATAACATCTCTTTCAAGGCAACCTTGGGAAATTTGAGAATGCCTAGTGTTGTAAAAGTTAAAGTAGCTTTTCTCTTTCCAAAACTGGCAGTCTTTTTAAAATTATTTTTTAAAGTATACCATGGTGGTTAATTCCAAAACATTTTTATCACTCCAAAAAGAAAGTCTGTACCCACTAGTAGTTAATCCCCACTTCCCCTTTACCCCAGCCTGTGGAAACCACTAATTTATTTTCTGTTTCTATGGATTTACCTATTCTGGTTATTTAATATAAATTGGTCTTTTGTGACTGGCATTTCTCACAAAGCATAATGTCTCTGCGGTTCATCCATGTTGAATATAAGAGTAATTCTATAAGAGTAGAATTACTGGATTATAGCCTAATTTTTGAGAAACTGCCAAACTACTTTCATAGTGGCTGTACCATTTTATATTCCCATTAGCAATATATAAGGGTCCCAATTTTTCCACATCCTTGCCCACAACTTATTACCCGTCTTTTATTTTATGATAACCACCCTAATGGGTATGATATGCTGTTCTCACTGTGATGGCAATTTCTCTTCTATAATGAATATTTTCATGAAATAAACAAACTGTCCTCTGATGCTAGCTACTTGTAAACCCTCATTTCAGTAAAACCTACATTAATGTGTTAAGTGGAGTCCAAAATTTCCAGTTATGTCAAATGCAGTGTCACCTATAATAAGGTTAAAGAAATGATCTAGAAAAGCTTCTGCATTTAGCAAGACTGGGAATTTTGGGATCCCAAACCACCCTGATCCTGGCTACAGACTTGTACTGTCTGGTGATGACTGTCTTCCTGCATCAGTGGGCACAACTCTGGAACCTGGGGCGAAGCAGAACCTTAAGAACACAGGTAGAGATTTTAGGAATCCCTAGCTTTTATAACGACTATTTGTTGGCTCTGTCGGGAAGGCGGGGCTGAAGGGGATATTTAAGATGTAATGTCTTTTCCTCCCCATTATGTTCCCCAGTTTCCCCTCAACTGACCAGAACTGAAACGCTCCCCCACTGGAGAATGCAGCCCATGTTATATCCAAGTACACTATTGTAGAGTTTAACTGTTTCTTATAATTTAGTGTAAATGACAAAGAAACAGGGTACTATTTGATCTTTTAATAATTCATGTGACAAATGATAGTCAAAAGAGGTATGTCTAACATTTATGATTTAATTAACTATAGTCAAGAGGAACCTTTAAAAAAAATTATTCTAGTAGCATATACAACCTGAAACATCCCCTTTTAGCCACATTCAAACACATAGTTCAGTGCTGTTAATTACATTCACAATATTGTGCTACCATCACCACCTTCCTTCACCAAAACTTTTCCATCGCCTCAAACAAACTGTACAATTTAAGCCTTAACTCCCTATTCCTAATTCCCACCCTGGCCCCTCATAACCGACACTCTAGTTTCAGATTCTATGAGTTTGCTTATTATAATAATTTTATGTCAATGAGCTCATTCAATATTTGTCCTTTTGCATGGGATTATTTTAAACAACACGACAGCTTCAAGGTTCATCCATGTTATTGCATGTATCAGAACTTCATTCCAGTTTGTGATGGTTAGGTTCTGGTGTCAACTTGGCCAAGTGATGATACCCAGTTCTCTGGTGGGGCACGCAAGGATATTTTATAGCTGACTGAAAAACTGGAAGGCGGGTGTATTAAATCAGTCAGTTGATTGTATCTGTGGCTGATCACATCTGCGATCAACTAAGCTGTGACTCCCACAATAAGATAATCCAATCAGCTAAAAGGCTTTTAAGGGAGAAAAGAGATTCTTTCACTGCTTCTTTAGCCAGCAAGCCTTTCCTGCATTTGTACAGACCCTTCATTGAAGCTGCCAGCTTCAGAGCGTGCCTACAGATTTTGGACTCTTCCATTCCCACCATTGCATGAGACACCTTTATAAATCTCATCTTTACAGATACCTCCTGTTGGTCTGTTTCTCTAGAGAACCCCAACACACAGTTTATGGCTGAATATTATTCCACTGCATGTATATAAATTTTCTTAATCCATTTACCTGTTGATGTACATGGGTTGCTAATCTCTTTTGGCAATTGTGAGTAATGCCATCATGAACATTGTTGTGCAAATATCTTTTCAATTCTTTTGGGTATATACTGAGTAGTAGGACTGCCAGATCATATGGTAATTCTGTATTTAACTTTCTGAGGAACCACAAAACTTACTTCCACAGTGCCTGCACCATTTTATATTTCCACCAACAATGAATGAATGTCCTATTTCTCCATACTCTCCAAAACTTGTAATTTATTTTCTTTCTTCCCACCCTCCCTCCCTCCTTCCTTCTTTTTCTGTCCTTTTTTGTAAATGTAGCCATTCTATTTGGTTTGAAATGGTATCTCATGGTTTTGATTTGCATTTTCCTAATGGCTAATGAAGTTGAGCATCTTTACTTGTGCTTCTGGCCATTTGTATGTCTTCTCTGGAGAACTATCTATTCAAGATTTTTTTTTTACTCATTTTTAAATTGGGTTGTTTCTCTTTTTTGTTCAAGAGTTGTAGTTATTTTCTCTCACAGTATAGGCTGTCATTTTACTTTCATAATAAAGCCCTTTGATGCACAAAAGTGTTAAATTTTAATAATGTCCGATTTATTTTTTCTTCTAATGCTTGTGCTTTGGGTGTAAGGTCTAAGGAACCAATGTCTCACTCAAGGCCCTGAAAATACCTCCCTATATTTTCTTATAGGAGTTTTATAGCCATGGTTCATATATTTAAGATTTTGATACATTTTAAATTAATTTTTGCATATGCTGTGAGGTGGGGGGAATCCATCATCTTCATTCTTTTGCATATGCACATCAAATTTTCCCACCATAATTTGTTGAAGAGATGATCCTTTTCCAGTTGAAAGGACTTGGCATTCTTGTCAAAAATCAGCTGGTAATACAAAAACTGTCCTTCAAAAATGAGGGAGAGTTTAAGATATTCACAGATAAACAGAAGCTGAAAGAGTCGTTAAAACAAGAGACCTGTCCTATAAGGAATACTAAAGGGAAACTGCAGGCTGGAAAGGAAAGGACAGGAGAGAGAAGCCTGGAGGAGAATGCATAAATTAAAATTATCAGTAAGGGTAACTAAAAGGATAAAAAGAGAGACAAAAATTAGCTATGACATATAAAAACCAAAGGATAAAGTAGCTTAAGTAAATACTGCCTTTATAGTAATAACAATGAATGTGAATGGACTAAACTCTCCAATCAAAAGACACAGACTGAAAGGATGGATAAAAAAAATCGGAGCCATCCCTATGCTGTCTACAAGAAACTCACTTCAGAGCCAGGGTAATAAGTAGTTTGAAAGTGAAAGGCTGGAAAAAGATATTCCATACAACAGTATACCAGGAAAAAAAAAAAGCTGGATAGCTATATTAACAGAATATCAGACAAAATAGACTTTAAATGCAAAACTGCTATAAGAGACAAAGAAGGATATTATTTATTAATAAAAGGAACAATCCATCAAGAAGAAATAACAATCATAAATATTTTATGCACCTAACCATGATACCTCAAAACACATGATGCAAACAATGGAAAAACTGAAGGGAGAGAGATATGTATATACTATTTATAATAGTTGGAGACTTTAATACACCATTCACATCAAAGATAGAACATCTAGACAGAGAATCAATAAGGAAATATATAATTTGAGTAAGCCTTAACAGACACTGTAACCCAAGACAGCAGGATAAACATTCTTCTCAAGCGCTCATGGATCATCATCCAGGAGAGACCATATTAAGTGATAAAACAAATATTAATGAATTTAAAAAGATCAAAATTATACAAAGCACTTTTTCTGATCATCATGGAATAGAAGTTGGAAGTCAACAACAGGTGGAGGACTGGAAAATGCACAAATTCATGGAGGTTAAGTAACATATTCATAAACAATCAATCAGTACGTCAAAGAAGAAACTGCAAGAGATTTTAGTAAATATCTTGAGAAGAATGAAAACAAGAACCCAGCATATCAAAACTCATGGGATTCAGTGAAAGCAGTGTTGAGAAGGAAATTTATAGCCCTAAATGCCTACATTAAAAGAAAGAAAGAGCTAGAATCAAAGACCCACCTACATTCCTGAAAGACCTAGAAAAAAAAAGCAAACATCAAAGCAAGCAAAAAGAAATAACTCAAAGCAAGCAGAAAGAAAGAAATAACAAAGATTAGAACAGAAATAAATGAAATTGAGAACAAAATAATAATCAACAAAACCAAAAGTTGGTTCTTTGAGAAGATCAACAAAACTGACAAGCCCTTAGCTAGACTGACAAAGAAAAAAAGAGCGAAGATGCAAATAAATAAAGTCAGACATGAGAGGGGGGGATGTCACCACTGACCCCACAGGAAAAAAAAATCATAACAGGATACTATGAATGACAAAACTTGGATGAAATGGACACTTTTCTAGAAACATATGAACACCCACACTGACTCCAGAAGAAATAGATGATCTCAACAAATCAATTACAAGTACAGAGATTGAAACAGTCATCAAAAATCTATCAAGAAAGAAAAGCCCAGGACCAGATGGCTTCACAAGTGAATTCTACCAATGATTACAAGAAGAATTATTACTAATTTCGCTAAAATTTTTCCGGAGAATTGACGAGAAGGGAACACTTCAGTTCTAAAGTGTTACCTAAAACCCACCCTTTTGATGCCAAGATCACCCAAATACCAAACCAGACAAAGATATTACAAGAAAGGAAAACTATAGACCAGTCTCTTTAATGAATGATACCAAAATCCTCAACAATATTCTTGCAAATTGAATCCAACTACATATTACAAGACCTACATAATCAAGTGGATTTTATCCCAGGTATGCAACGGTGGGTGGTCAACACAAGAAAATCAATTAATGTAATACACTACACATTAACAAATTAAGGAGAGCCACATAATTATCTTGATTGACACAGAAAAAGAATTTGACAAAATCCAGCAACCCTGCTTGATAAAAGCACTCTGAAAGATAGAAATAGAAGGAAAAATTTTCAACATGATAAAGGGCATATATGAAAAACCCATATATGGGTTTCCTGGCAGGATGGAACAAGACAAGGATGCCTACTGTCATCACTGTTATTCAACATTAGGCTAAAATTTCTAACTAGAGCAATTATGCAAGGAAAAAGAGATAAAAGATATCCAGATAAGAAAGGAAGACGTAAAACTTTCCTATTTGAAGATGATATGATCTTACCTCTAGAAAGTCCCAAGAAATCTATAACAAAGCTAACAGACCTAATAAATGAGTTCAGCAAAGTGGCAGGATACAAGATCAATATGCAAAAACCAGAATGTTTCTATGTACTAGTAATGAGCAACCTGCGGAGGAAATCAGGAAAGAAATTCCATTTACAGTAGCAACTAAAAGAATCAAATACGTAGGCATAAACTTAATCAAGGATGTAAAGGACCTGTAGACAAAAAATTACAAAGCATTATTAAATGAGAACAAAGAGCTAAATAAATGGAAAGACACTTTATGTTAATGGATTAGAAAACTAAACATTATTAAGATGTAAATTCTACCTAAACTGATTTACAGAATCAACACAATCCCAATCAAAATTCTAACAGCCTACTTTGCAGAATTGGAAGAGCCAATTAACAAATTTATTTGAAAGGGTAAAGGGCCCTGAATAGCGAAAAACATCTTGGAAAAAAAAGAAGTTGGAAAACTCTCACTTCTTGACTTCAAAGCATATTACAAAGCTACCATGATTAAAAACAGCATGATACTGGCATAAAGATAGACATAATGACCAAGGGAATCGAATTCAGAGTTCAGAAATAGATCCTCATATCTATGGTGAATTGGTTTTTGGCAAGGATGCCAAGGCCACCCAGTTGGGAAAGAACAGTCTCTTCAAGAAATGGTGCTGGGAGAACTAGATTTCCCTATCCAATAAAATACAAGAGGACCCCTGTATCTCACACCTAATACAAAAATTCATTCAAAATGGATCAAAGACCTAAATAAGAGAGACTGGATCAGAAAACTCCTAGAAGAAAATGTAGGGAAGAATCTTCAAGATCTTATGGTAGGAGGTAGTTTCTTACTCCTGAAGCACAAGCAACAAAATAAATAAATAAATAAATGGGACTGTCTCACAATTGAAGACTTTAGGGTTTCAAAGGACTTGTCAAAAGGGTGAAAAGGTACTCTACTCAATGGCAGAAAATACTCGGAAACTATATATCCAATAAGGATTTAATATCCAGGGTATACAAAGAGATCCTATAACTCTAATGATAAAAAGACAAACAACCCGATTAAAAAAAATGGGCAAGAAGGGGGGGCAATGGTGGCTCAGTGGCAGAGTTCTTGCCTACCATGCCAGAGACCTGGGTTCAATTGTGTCCATGTCAAAAATAAATAAATAAAATTTAAAAATGGGCAAGGGACGTGAATAAACATTTTTCCAAATAGGATATACAAATGGCTAAAAAGCACAGGAAAAAACACACAACATTACTAGCTATTAGGTGAAGGCAAATTAAAATTACAATGAATATCATTTCATACCTACTAGAATGGTCACTATTTAAAAAACAGAAACCTGCAAGTGCTGTGAATGTAGAATGATTCAGCCACTGTGGAAGACAACCTGGAGGTTCCTCAGAAGCTAAATATAGTACTGCCATATGATCCGGCAATCCCATTACTAGGTATACACTCAGAAGAACTGAAAGCAGGCACGCAAATAGACATCTGCACCACAATGTTTATAGCAGCATTATTCACACTTGCCAAAAAATGTTAACAATCCACATATCCATCAACCAGTGAACGGATAAACAAAATGTATATACATAAGATGGAATATTATATGCAGCTGTGAGAAAAAATAAAGTCATGATGCATGTGACCACATGAATGAACCTTGAAGACATTACGCTGAGTGAAGTAAGTCAGACACAAAAGGACCAATATTGTATGACCTCACTAATATGAACTAAACATAACTAGCAAACTCATGGTGGTAATACCTAGAACACAGGTCACCAGAAGACAGAATGAGAGCAGAGAATGGGCCATCTTGCTTAATTAGTGCAGAATAAGGAGCAAGGTTGACTGTAAATGTTTGGAAATGGATTGAGGTGATGCACATTATAGTAACTAACAGCAGTGATATGTTGGTGCAATTGTAATTGAAAGGGAACATTTAGGGTTGTGTATGACATGAAGGAAAGTCAGGTGATGAATCATGGAATGTATAACATAGGGAACCCTCTTCCAGGGTAAAAATATTCTAGAATTGATTGTGGTGATGTATGTACAACTCTGTGAATATACTAGAAGACAGTGATAGATTGTATGGTATGTGAATTTATCTCAATAAAACTGCTTAAAAAAACTGTTGGCCATAAAGGTAAATGCTGATTTTTGAACTCTCAATTTGACTCCACTGATCTGTCTGTCCTTGTGCCAGTATCATGCTGTTTTGACTATTGAGGTTTTGTAAGAGGTTTCAAAATCAGGAAGTATGAGTTCTCCAACTTGATTCTATCTTTTCAAGAAAAATCTGGGCTCCATATAATTTCAACTAAATTTTTAAATTTATTTTATTTATTAAACATACCAACATACAAACACAAACATTCTTAATATGATCATTCCATTCTACATATATAATCAGTAATCACAATATCATCACATGGTTGTATATTGATCATCATGATCATTTCTTAGAACATTTGCATCAATTCAGAAAAAGAAATAAAAATTCATACATATATACCCCTTACCCCTCTCTTTAATTGATCACTAGCATTTCAACCTACTAATTTTATTTTAACATTTGTTCCCCGTATTATTTATTTTTAATTCATATGTTTTACTTATCTGTCCATAAGGTAGATAAAAGAAGCATCAAACCCAGACACAAGGTTTTCACAATCATACAGTCACATCGTGAAAGCTGTATCATTATACTATCATCTTCAAAAAAACATAGCTACTGGAACACAGCTCTACATTTTCAGGCTGTTCTCTCCAGCCTGTTACACCTTAACTAAAAAGGTGGTATCAATTTAATGCGTAAGAATAAACTCCAGGATAACCTCTCGACTGTTTGGAATCTCTTAGCCATTGACACTTTATTTTGTCTCATTTCTCTCTTCCCCCTTTTGGTTGAGAAGGTTTTCTCAATCCCTTGGTGCTGAGTCCCAGCTCATTCTAGGATTTCTGTCCCATGTTGCCGGGGTGGAGGGGGTCATGTCCCACGTAGCCGGGGTGGAGGGGGCAGTGAGTTTGCTTGTTGTCATGCTGGCTGAGAGAGAGGCCACACCTGAGCAACAAAAGAGGTTCTCTTGGGGGTGACTCTTAGGCCTAATTTTAAGTAGGCTTAACCTTTGCACGGTTAAGTTTCATATGAACAAACCCCAAGATTGGGGGCTCAGCCCATTGCTTTGGTTGTCCCCACTGCTTGTGAGAATATCAAGAATTCTCCACTTGGGGGAGAATTGAAGTTTTGAATTCAACTGAAGTTGAATTTTCCCCCTTTCTTACCATTCCCCCAAGGGGACCCTGCAAATAACTTCTTTATTCACTGTTCAAATCACTCTGGGATTTAGCGGTATCACTCTGAACAAACCTACGAAATCTCATGCCCTACTCAAGGTTCCATGTACTTACGGTGTTCAATTAAGCTGTCCACATAAGTTATATTAGGAAATGCACTTGTCAAAATATAAATTTTGTACCAAATAAACATTTTTTGCTTTAGTCTCACACATAAGTTAAAGTTTTAAAATATTACCATCTAATCCCAAAATGATTTGATCATTGACTGGAAAAGTATTTGCAAGCCCCCTTCGGGGAATGGTGAGAGCAGGGAGAAATTCAACTTCCCCAAGTTGAATTCTTGATATTCTCACAAGCAGTGTGCACAACCAAAGCTATAGGCTGAGCCCCCAGTCTTGGGGTTTGTTCATATGAAACTTAACCCCACAAAGGATAGGTCAAGTCTACTTAAAATTTAGGCCTAAGAGTCACCCCCAAGAGAGCCTCTTTTGTTGCTCAGATGTGGCCTCTCTCTCCAGCCAACATGACGAGCAGTCTCACCACCCTCCCCCTCTCTGCGTGGG
>PVIY010027400.1:0-34281 GCA_004026745.1 Myrmecophaga tridactyla | reverse complement strand
TGCCTGGTTAGGGAAACTGGATGGACACACAGGCAACAATAGCCTAGAAGATACCAACTCAGCCCAGAGGCAGGGGACAAGCGAGGGAGGAGGGAACCAGGATTTAGGGCTTGGTTCCCCCACCTCCTTGCTGAATGACTCTGGCTAAAGTTAGTTCACCCTCACACCTCAGCATCCCGAACTGTCAAATGGGACGAGCAGTCGTACCTGCCCCATGGGGTGACCATGAGGAGAACACAGCTTGGCACACAGTAAATGCTCCATAAATGCACCCTGTTCTTATCAACAAAGGTTCACAAGCCCCAAGATGTGCATAGCACTTTAAAGTCTGTTAGCACTTTAAAGTCTGTAAAGCGCTTTCACAGTAGAGGCAGACACCTGGGTTTGTCTCTTGAGCAAGTTTCATTCCCTCTCTGAGCCTTTCTTTCTTCAGTTGCCAAATGGGCATCAGAGTCCATGGAAAGAATATGGGAGTTTAAACAGGCCAGACCAGCCAGGTTCAAATGCTGACATTGAGATCCCTCCTTCCTGTGTGGCACTGGGCAAGGCACCTGCCCTCTCTGGGCTCAATGTCTTCATCTGTGCAGCGGTCAGAAAACCCGCAGAGTGATGAGGTGAGGCCAGCCCAGAGGCCGTGTGGACACCGCATGGGCAGCGCTGAAGAGAGGTGAATGCCGTCGGACCAGGGAGGCAGGACAGCTCTGGGTCTGTCCCCTTCTGCCACCCAGCCCCCAACTCACCTGTCCAGGCGAATCTTCTTCCTGGCACTGGCCTCTCGGTACCGCCGCTCGCCATCCTGGGGAGGGAGGCAGGGGCAGGCAGTGCTGGGGGTGGGACCACCAGCTGTCCTACCCCCTACCTCCCATATAGGGCCCAAGGAGACCTAAAGTGAGTTCAGGCCTCACCTGGGCAGCCGGAAGCAAACTAGCCCGGTTGGGAAAGTGCCGGGGAAGTGAGGTCCAGCCCCGGCTCCCCTCAGAATCTCCAAATGGCCCTGGGGAGGGAACATCCCCATACTGGACCTCAGTTTCATCCTTTGTAAAGTGGGGATCCATAGCGGACACTTCCAACAGAATAAGAACCAGCACACACTGCGTGCTCATCATGAACCAGCCACTCTTCTAAAAGTGCTGTCCATGCATGATTTCATCGAAGCCGTACAATGACCTCTGAGGTCGTTGCTATTCCTATCCTCGCTTTGACGGAGCAGGGGCTGAGGCGCAGAGAGGTTAGATGTCAGCACTAGTAAGGGGGGGAGCCTACCCCGTTTACCACCCTCTTCACCACCACTCCAGGGTCTCTCCCCATTCATGAGCAGTAAATGGTAGAAGGTCTGTGAAAAGCTCCATGTAAACTAACTGTCCCTGCCACCTGCCAGGGTTCCCCAGCACTCCACCCCCCCACCCCACCCCTCTCTTGACTCCCCAACTCCTGGTGCAGACCAGTAGGTTTTTCACAGCCTATGCTTGGCCTCATGAGGGTGGGTGCCCCCCTTCCCCAGCCCCCAGAGAGAGGGAAAGACCTCTGCAAAGGGCAAAGCCAGCTAATCCCCTAGAAGCCAGCCCAGGGCCAGGCACATGGTAGCCTATCTTAAGAGGCAGCCTTCCACCCCAGGTCCCTGACTCTCGTCCCAGCGCTACATGGGAGCCTATCTTAAGAGGCAGCCTTCCACCCCAGGTCCCTGACTCTCGTCCCAGCGCTCCTTCCTCCCGTATCATCTTCATCATAACCAGTCACCACTTTCTGGGTGCTTTCGGAGCTTAACCAAGCACCATATTGAGTTACAAAACGTAGGGTGAGTACAAAACGTACCCCCAACAGCCCTGTGAGGCAGGGACTGCCATCACGCCCATTTGACAGATGGGGACTGGAAACTCAGCTAGAACATGGCAGAGGGGAGGTTCCCATCCGCATCTGACTCCACAGGCTGGGCTCCCCCAGCTCTGCAGGCCTGGGAACACCCACTGACACCCCACTACAGGCCAGGCCCCCACACAGGCTCTGGGCTCTTCCAGACAGAATGAGGTGCCCACCTTCCACAAAAGGGGCATTTGCAGGGGTCTCCACCAGGGCACTCGAGGCAGAGGGTCAGGCTGGACCCCTCACTCCCCTGGCCTGTCACGGACCATAGACCCCACCACCACCGGGCAGAGAGGGACAGGAGCCGCGGGTGCCACAGGGTGCTGTTCTCACTCACCCCAGGCTGGGGCCGAATCCAGGGCAGCATCTGGGGCTGGTCAGCTGCGTCCAGGACCACAAAGGTCATGAAGGCACTGTTGATGTGCCGCCGGTGGGTCTCGGCCTCCTGGCGGTAGGCCTCCACGCACACGCCCACCTCCATGCTGTGGGCAGCGGGGCTGTGTCCATGCTGGGCAGACGTTCCCGAGGCCACGCTCCCCCCGCCCCCAACATACGCATGCCCAGTCGCACACACGTGCACACTCACTCCTGCAGTTCTTCCACAGACCAGATCAGAGGCCTCCTGGCCGGAAACCCAGAACTGCTCCGTCCCCACCCTTCCCTCCCAGCAACGTTTACAGGGAGCCACCTACTGTGCGCCCGGCCCAGGGGTAGGCACCAGGACACAGAAGTGAACAAACCTGTCCAGTCCATGTCCTCATGGGCTAGCAGCTGGGGCAGGCGGAGCAAAACAAGTAAGCAAAGAGCTCAGTAAGTAACTACACGCTGCAAAGGTTTATGAAAGGAAATAAGCAGAGAGGTAGGAGCAGAAAGGCAAAGGAGAAAAATGCTCATTACACACAGACATTCTCAGGCGCCGTAGCAGCTGTGTTCCTGACAGCTTGGTTGCCACTGTTGATGTATCACTTACTGTCTTCATTAATTATTAAATAGCAGCCACTACCTTCCCCCTTGCTGAGGAAACTGTATAGGATTTCAGAGTGTAGACATCACACAGGTGGGGAAACCAGGACCCAGAATGGGGCAGTACCTGGGCCACAGTCACAGAACCAGGCAGGAAGAGAAACTGAACTAGAAGCCAGGCCTCAAGGCTCCTGGTTAGGGGCTTTCCCACTGCCCAGCCATAAGATGTGCAGTGGACAGGCTGCAAAGAATAAGGATAATTACAGCAGCAGCAGCAGAACATTCTGGCACTCCGCTGTAACACCTGATTGAAACCTCATGACTAGGAGGCTAGTTGTTCTGAGCCCCATTTTACAGATGAAAAAACCGGTGCTTTGAGGGGTTAAGTAACTAGCTCAAGGTCACACAGCAGTGAAAGGCGGACCCAAAATGTGAACCCAGGCAGCCTTCCTTTTGACAACTAAACTGTGATCTTTAAGATCACCAGGAGAGATTTTCTTACTTAAAGCAAGCTTTCATGAGAGTAGAGATAAGAATTCATTCCAAAGATCTCTGGGGGCTAAGTGTTGTTGTGTAAGGAATGAGTGGGAAAGGGCTAAACAGGACCTTGGCATGAGGTGGCCCCGTGATCTGAGCATCTGCCCTACAAGGCCCAAAGGCAGGGACCAGAGAGAGGCAGAGATGCTGAGCACATGGCATGACACAAGACAGCAGGAGGCACAGGGGTGGGAGGAGGCCAGAGGAAGGGTCCCAGCCTGGGGTGGGCAGAGTGGGGGGATGAATCTTAGAGATAGGGAAGGGACCCAGCAGCCAGGCAGGAGTATAGAAGTCAGCTACAGGATGGCAGGCTCCTGGCGGATTTGCAGTCAGGGGAGGGCCCTCCTTGGATCAGGAGGAGTCCTGGCCCTGGGGGCACCGCCCTGTCCAGCCCAGCCTCTCACCTGTTCTTGAAGGCGTTGTTCACAATGGCCTTGAGCACCAGTCGGTCCCCGACCTGGGATGGGCCCCGGAAGTGGAACATCTCGATGGCCTTCAGCGTAGGGTGGGCGCGGCACAGCCGGCTGGAGGAAGGCCAAGGGAAAGGTGCCCAGTGCTCCAGCCGGTGGCCTGGGCCAGCCTCCCTCCCAGACCCTCAGACCCAGACCCAACCCTCTGGCCCACCCACTCCCACCGAACGAAGTGATGCTTCTGCCCAGAGCAACAGAGATGAAGGCCCATTTCACAGTTAGAATGTTAAGGACTATATGCATGGCTGGAAAGAAGCTGAATTAAGATAACAGGAAAGGGGCCACGGTGGCTCAGCAGGCAAGAATGCTTGCCTGCCAGGCCAGAGGACCCGGGTTCGATTCCCGGTGCCTGCCCATGTGAAAAAATAAGATAACAGGAAAGCCTAGGGCATGGCTTAAGGTAAAACCTTTTTTCCCTATTCCTTCCAACCTTTACCACTTTAGCACCTGCTGTTCCCACTACCTGGAAGTCCTCCTTCGACCCAAAGCTACTTGTCATTCAAGGCCCAGCTCAAATGTCCCTCCACCAGGCAGCCTTCCCTGACCATCCAGAATCTCACCCTCCTCTGAGATCTGCCCAAAATAGCACTGCTTATGCATTGTCACTCACAGGTAAAACACAAAAAAAGGGGTCATGTGAGCTCTAAGGGATGAGGAGGAGTTTCTCTGGCTGAAGAAAGCATGGTTTGGAGAGGGCACTCCTAGCAGAGGGAGCACATACAAAGTCACAGAGATGTAAGGGTGCTAGGGAGTGAATGTCAGTTATCCTAACTCTAAAAAAAAAAAAAAAAGAGCCTGATGTTGAAAGCAAAAATAGCCCCAGATAGGTATAAAAGGTCATAGGAGAAGGAAGGAGTTATTTTTTACTGGAAGTAAGGAACCCTCAGATGGCTTCGTGGAGGAGGTAGGTAGAATTTTAGAGACAAAGAATAGAGGGAATGGTGGGGTAGAAGGTCAGACCATGAGCAAATGGAGAGAGGAACAGGGAGAATGGGGAAGGGGAATGGTGACCAGCTTGCTTTGAAGGGAGTAAAATACAGGGACGAGAACAGGCCCCTGCCCAGGTCAACGGCAAGACCCAGAGCCAGGCCAAGGGGCTTGGCGTTCACCACACAGGTGACAGGGTCCATGGACGGCTTTTTAAGTCAAGGAAAGAAGGGTCAGCTCCAAGAAAATTGTCTCCCTCTGGCTGTCTGGGTCTGAAAGCTCTGGCTTACCGTAAGAGTACATGAAGCATCGAATGCCAACACCAAGAGGGGCTTCTCACCCAAAGGGAGCTGGCTAATGGAAGGAGGGAAGGAGAGAGGGGAGGCCAAGGTGGGCCACTCTCCACCTCACCTGGCTGCGATGGTGGCCACGTTCTCCATCCAAGCCATGATCTGGCCCCCAAAGGTGTTGCCCTGGTGATTGGCGTGGGGGGGCAGGACCAGCTCCACGCTTTCTACACGGGTCTTCTCAGCCGGCACCATATGGCTGCAGTCTCTGTTCTCCAGATCTGAACAGGGAGGGGCGTGGGGAGGGACACGGGCGACCGTGGGAAAGCCCCCAAGGGCAGCCCCAGGAACGCCACCCCCCACCCCACCCACATCTTTTCATTTCCTCAGCACCAAGTGTGCACAGAATCAACCCAGAAGAGAACGGGAGGAAAGAGGGAGGCACCTGTCACAGGGCAGTGGATAGGACGCCAGCTTTGGAGCCAAGATGTACCTGGGTTTGACCTGGGTCTGCATCTCAGCTCCACCCCATGTAGGCCGAATGGCTTTAAGAGAGGTCACCTCACCTCTCTGCACCTCTATGTCCTCATCTATAAAGGGCAACTGTCAAACCCAACCCAATAGGACTGTTTGAAGAAGAAACATGATCTTGGCGATAAAGCGCCTGGCACCCTCCCAGTAGGCAGGTGCTCAGAAGGGACACGTCTTCCCCTCCTGCTGCCCTGACGACGCTCTGTCCCCTGGGGACAGTGGCATTAGAATATCCTCAGTGGGAGAGGCCAGAGCGTGTCGGGGCCTTGGGAGTCAGAGGAGCAGATGTTGACGAACCCCACCCAACCCACCACCAGCCAGGGTCCACCAGGGAGGTGGCATTTTGCTTGGCTTGCAGGCTGCTCAGAGATGCCACAGGCAGAGCGGGGACCTAGAGGAAGGGCAGCTGAGGATGGCCGAGCCTGGGAGAGTGATCCCAGGGAGCAGCAAGGCCTTTGGCTTAGCTGGAATTGAGATGGGGCAGAGCTGCAAAAGGGAGCTGCAGGAGGGCTTCAGGAGAGGACAGACTTAGGAGGGCTACAGGGAGACAGACAGCTCCAAGGAGGCTTTGGTGCTTGTAGGAAGAGCCAGGCATCCCCAGCCACGACTTCCAAGGCCTGGCATAAACTTGGCATGCAGAATTGGGTTAATGCAGTAAACCATCACTAGGCTAACACGTTCCACCTGCTCTCTCCACCCACGGAAGCCGGGCTACCTTTTTTTGTTTGTTTGTTTGTTTGCGTGGGCAGGCACTGGGAATTGAACCCAGGTCTCCGTCATGACAGGCGAGAACTGTGCCTGCTGAGGCACCGTGGGTCATCCCGGGCTACCTTTAGGTTCAAGGAAGGACCCTGCATTCTAAAAATTCTGAAGGTTGGCAAATAAATCCAAGGTCACCCCTCTGGGCCTTTGCCCTCCATCAGGAACACCTCTCCTCATCTCTCCGAGTCAAAATCCTACCCATTGGATAGGATTGCATGCAACTAGGTGAATGAAACTTGAGGACAGTAAGTCAAATGAAATAGGCCGGAAACAAAAACAAATATTATAATGCCTCATTAATATGGACTAACCATAATGTGTGAGCCCTGAGAATTGAATCCAAGAGCATAAGGTTATCAAATATCAAAAGCCTATTGTAAAGGTTTCTGGACTGCAAGCTCCTACAGCAGTCACATCTATTCTGGAGTTGTAACTTAACTTTTAAATTCTGAGATGCTGAGCTCTTTGTGTATAACCTGATTATTCCATGGAACTTTGGGTATTTGTGTTAACACCTGAGACTCAGAGTTAGAGCTCTGCAGTTACAAAAGTCAGCTTTACCTTGTACAGCAATGTTAAAAACGCTGAAAAAGAGATCAGACTTCAATTAGAGACATGAATGAAGCTGATCTAGGTAGGACTAAGGTAAAGCAGAAAAAGGGTAAAGGATGATATTGACTATATTTTAAAACTTTCACTTCTGTGTGAGACCAAAGGAAGGGATGTTTATTTGGTACAAAATTTATATTTTCTGTAGCCCACTATCTAAGTTGACTTATGGTCAGCTTATTCAAACACCATAATTACATGGAACCTTGAATAGGGAGTAAGAGCTTGTTGGTTTGTACAGGGTGGTGTGATGCCCTGATACATCCCAGAGTAATCTGGGCAGAAGATTTAAATGTATTGGCAAAGTCCCTTTGACTGGGGGAAAAGGTGGAAATAATAAACAGCCCCACCTGGGGAATTCCTGATATTCTCACAAGCATTAGAGACTGCCACTTTGATGGGCCAGGCTCTTGAGCCTTGGGCTTGCCCTTATGAACTTATTCCTGCAAAGGAGAAGCCAAGCCCACTTATGATTATGCCTAAGAGGTACCCCTAGAGAACCTCTTTTGTTGCTCAGAGGTGGCCTCTCTTTCTAAGTCAACTCAGCAGGTGAACTCACTGTCCTTCCTGTAACATGAGACATGACTCCCAGGGGTGTAAATCTCCCTCACAACGTGGGACAGGACTCCCAGGGATGAGCCTGGCCCTGGCATCATGGGAGTGAGAAAGACTTCTTGACCAAAAGAGGGAAGAGAAATGAAACAGAATAAAGTTTCAGTGGCTGAGAAAATTCAAATAGAGCTGAGAGGTCCTCCTTGAGGTTATTCTTGTACAATAAACCGATATTCCTTTTCAGTTTTTGATGTATTGGTGTAGCTAGAGCGAAATACCTGAAACTGTTGAACTATAAACCAATAGCCTTGATTCTTGAAGATGACTGAATAACTACAGAGGTTTTAAGGTGTGGCTGTGTGGTGGTGAAAACCTTGTGATTGACACTCCCTTTATCCAATATATGGACAGATAAATTTTAAAAAAAGACAAAAATAAATAAACAACAAGGGTGATTGTGGGGGACAGGATGTTTTGGATGTTCTCTTTTACTTTCATTTATTTATTTATTTCTGCATGGGCAGGCACCAGAAATTGAACCCAGGTCTCCAGTATGGCAGGTGAGAACTCTGCCTGCTGAGCCACTGTGGCCCACTCATTTACTTTTATTTTTATATTTATTTTTATTGTTTATGGAATAATGAAAATGTTCAAAAACCTACTGTAATGATGAATGCACAATTATATGATGATACTCTGAACCACTGATTGTACACTTTGGATGATTATATGGTATGCAAATATATACCTCAATTAAAAAAAATCATAAAACTCCTATAGAGTCTTCAAGGCCCAGCTCTATACTACCTTCCCAGATAGGGTTCCTAAGGCTCCTAGATGCCCAAATGTGTTTTGCAGACAATGAAGGGTTCTCCTTACATCCTAACTCCATCCTCATGGTTCCTGGGAGCTGGGCAAGAGGCTGGAGGAGATGAGCCAAGAGGGCCAGGCAGGCCTAGGGCCAGGGGTGGGTGCACAATCCAAGGAGACTCCCACCCTCCCTCCATGTGGTGGGGGCCCAGGGTGCAGGAGGACACGCTGGCACCAGCATCCCTCCCCACTGTGGCCGGCCGCTGCTCACCATCCTGAATGACACACTTGGCCAGGAGGTCCTTGATGGTGTCCGCATAGACCAGCCGCATGCGCCTGCGCTCGGCTGCCACGCTGTGCTCCATCTTCTCCTCCTCTGTCTGGGGCACAATCTGCTTCAGCTTCACCTGTTAGCCAGGGGAGGAGGTGGTCAGGGGCCTGCCTCCCCACGTCCCTTCTCATGCTTGGGGCTGGCACAGAGTCGGCCCGAGGCTGCTGCTTGGTGACAAGTCTTCCTCTCCCCCTTCACTGCCTTCCTCCTGCCTCCCCGTTGCCCAGGTCCCCTGCTTGAGCAAAGGAGGACCAAGACAAGGAGCTGGGGAGTGTCACTGCAGGGCATGCAAGGGACAGGTGAGGCGTGAACGATCCTGATCCTCGTGCAGGGGTGCACAGCAAGAGGTGGGGGGAAGGAGGGAGGGAAGGCGGCTGAGTGAAAGAAGCCAGACATGAAAGGTCCTATAGTATATGATTCTTGAGATCAGAGTGCAGCGGGGGGTGTCTCCTCCTCAACCCCTCTGCCGATCCCCTGCCTCACTCCCCTGGGTCCAGTCCCTTCCTCACAGTCCATGCCCAATGGGCAGATGCAGTGCCCACCTTGGAGAGCTCCCGGTGTGCCACGAACGTGGCCAAGGCCTTGCAGACGCTCCATTGCTTCTCAGAGCACAGGTCTTCCGAGGTGACCTGGATGCCCACCTGGGGAGTAGGAGGCACACGGGAGGAGTGAGGAGAGGAGAGACAGAACTCACCCACCTGAGGCTCCAGGGCTCAGCAGGGCAGGAAGTTCCACTCCAGGCCAGGCCTTGGTATGTGTCTCACCTCCCAGGTCTTGGAGGCCGGAGACCCGGGACAGCTTTCAATCCTGCTCCCTGGCTTCCCAGGAAACCTGGGGCAAGTCACTTTCCCTCTCTGGGCTTTGGTTTCTGAATCTGTAAGGTGGGGGTGATCATACCTACCCTCACTGAGTTATGGAGAGGACTAAAATGAGACTCTGTCTTTGAAAGGGCTTTAAAAATAGGTAAAGTGAGAAAGGGGGAAAATTCAAATTCCCCAAGTTGAATTCTTGATATTCTCACAAGCAGTGGGGACAACCAAAGCTATATGCTGAGCCCCCAGTCTTGAGGTTTGTTCATATGAAACTTAGCCCCATAAAGGATAGATCAAGCCTACTTATAATGAGGCCTAAGATTCACCCCCAAGAGAACCTCTTTTGTTGCTCAGATGTGGCCTCTCTCTCCAGCCAACACAACAAGCAAACTCACTGCCCTCCCCCTGTCTACGTGGGACATGACTGCCAGGGGTGTGGACCTTCCTGGCAACGTGGGATAGAAATCCTGGAGTGAGCTGGGACTCAGCATCAAGGGGTTGAGAAAACCCCTAGACTAAGCTGAGACTCAGCATCAGGGGATTGAGTAAACCTTCTCGACCAAAACAGGGAAAAGTGAAATGAGACAAAATAAAGTGTCAATGGCTGAGAGATTCCAAACAGAGTCAAGAGGTTATCCTGGAGGTTATTCTTATGCATTAAATAGGTATCACCTTGTTAGTCAAGATGTAGTGGAGAGATAGATGAAAGCGAGGGGTGAGGGGTATGGTATGTATAATCTTTTTTTTTTTCTGTTATCGTTTTATTTCTTTTTCTGTTGTCTTTTTATTTCTTTTTCTAAATTGAGGCAAATGTTCTAAGAAATGATGAATATGCAACTATGTGATGATATTGAGAGTTGCTGATTGTATATGTAGAATGGAATGATAATACTTTTGTTTGTTTGTTTTTAATTTTTTAATAAATAAAAACAAACAAACAAACAAAAAAAGATGTAGTGGAGAGGCTGAAGGGAACTGCCTGAAAATGTAGGCCTGTGTTCCTGTAGCCATGTTTTTTGAAGATGATTGTATAATATAGATTTCACAATGTGACTGTGTGATTGTGAAAACCTCATGTCTGATGCATCTTTTATCTACCTTATCAACAGATGAGTAAAACATATGGAATAAAGATGAATAATAGGGGGAACAAATGTTAAGGTAACTTTAGATTGAAATGCTGGTGATCGATGAGGGGAGGGGTGGAGGGTGTGGTATGTATGAATTTTTTTCTGTTTTCTTTTTATTTCTTTTTCTGAATAGATAGAAATGTTCCAAGAAATGATCATGATGATGAATATGCAACTATGTGATGATATTGTGAATTACTGATTATATATGTAGAACGGAATGATCAAAAGTTAAGCATGTTTGCATTTGTTTGGTGCTTTTTGGTATCTTAAAAAAAATAATAAATTAAAAAATAAATAAATAAATAAATAAAATAAAAATAGGTAAAAAGTCTTGGCTAAATTGAAAGGATGGACTTGTTAGTGCCCCAGGGAGCATACAGGCATTTATGGGTACCCCAGGGGTGCAGACAGGACTCAGCCAAGCCAGATTCAGGACCATGCCCCTTGGAACCACTGGGTAAGTCAAGTCACCGAGGCCTGTAGCCCACAGGTAGGCAACCAGAGCTCCTACCCCAGAGTTCACAGAGCTCTGTGCATGGTGATGTTCCTCCCATCAAACCTGCAACACAGAAATCATTTTCCCCTTCTATAGATGGGGAAACAGGCTGTGGGAGGTCTACTAATGGGCCAGACCATTAGTCTAGCACTCTCCCTGCCCTCACCCAGCTGCCTCGGGGCAGGCACAGCTGCCATCTTTCTCCATTCCCAGGACCACCTGGCTTCCAGAGAGCAGGAGGCTTAGTGGGAAGAGTCTGGAGGTTAGAAGTGAAGTCCCAGATTGGAATCTCTGGAGCTCATGACCTAGAACAGGTCCCCTCCCCTCCCTGGGCCTCAGTTTCCCTTCTGTGTCATGGACTGTTGGCCAGGAGATCCTTAGGGTCCCTGCAGCCTGGCCTGCCTTTTCAGAACTCTGTTGCCTCGACCAGGGCTCTGTAAGTGTGAGCATGCCTGGGCTGGGGGCCGAGGATGGAGAGGAGGCAGAAACTACACACACATACACACACGCACATGTGCATTCAGGAAGTGCCCACCTCACTTACCTCCATGCTAGAGTTAAAGGCCCGGTTCACCTTGGCCTTGATATTCACCATTTGCCCAACACTGGGGAAAGAAAAGCAGGAGGTGAGCCTTCGAGAGGGGACAGGGGTCTCAGACATTGGCAGGGCCTCTTCTGGAGGAAAGTAGCAGGACTTTGCAGCCTGCAGAGCATATTCACTAAGTCCTCAAAGCAAACTGGAGGACAGAGTCAGCACCTGTTACAGGTAGGATGCTGAGGCTGAAAGGGGTGGCAGGAGAACACTTATATCCCCTGTTTGCCCTGCCTTCCTCTGCCCCATTAATACTTGAGCTTTTTTCTTGTTCTTGACTGTCTCCTCTTCTGAGAAGCCCTTTCTGCCCAGATCAGACCCCTGTGAGGCTCACTCTGATATCACTTCTCCCAGCATATTGACCTCTGCCATCCCCACAATTCTTAAACTCCCCTGCTACAAAGCCAGGCCTGTTTTCGCTCATCACATCACTAGCTCATCACATTGCTAGCATATGGCACAGGGTAGGTCCTCAATAAATAGCGGCTGACTGAATTAATGAATTCCATATCTATTGATTCCTCCTAAGCGCATGGGACTTAGAAGATAGGAGAGGAATCGGATGTGATAACTATGCATGATCATCACAACTACTCTATAAATCTAAAACTATTCTAAAATTTAAAGTTTGTTTTAAACAAACAAACAAAAAAAAGGATGACACCACGGAATTGAATACTTGAATGAGGCTAAAATGGGAAATTTTATGTTGCATATATGGTACCACCATAAAAATTTAAAAATAAAGCCTCTGATAAGCACCCACAGGCCAGAGGTCATCATTACATGGAACTTACCTCTCTGAATTGAAATTATGTGCAGACATCTGCCTCCCCTGCAGACCGGGGACTCCCGGGAAACAGAGACTTTGTGCTCTAGCTAACTATGGACCCAAAACCTAGCACAGGGCCTGGTCCAGAGTTGGTGCTCAACTAATAGTAAGGAAGGAATGAATGAATACAGGGACTAGCCAAGATTTTCCATAACTGTGACATACTGGGCACCCAGGAAGCCCTGAGTAAACTCTTGGCACTTGCCATCCTCGGTACTGATGGCAAGTTTAGGGGCAGGTCCAGACACAAGAGAAATATATGCAGCCCCTGCAGCCTATCCTGGGCCAAAGTGTGCTCCATGGGTCCCAGAAGCTGAAAACAGGGACCAATGTGGAAAGTTACAGGGAGACGAAGTTCCCACCCACAGCATAACGAAGAGCTCTCAAACCAATAGGGCCATTCAAAAAGAAAAAAAAAATGGTTCTCCCCTGAGAGCTCCTCATCCTTGGAGGGATGTGAGCAGAGGTTAAATACCTAAGGCCTCTGGCTCAGGTTTTGCTGAGGCACAACCAGAAGCCTCCCTCCCTACAGCCCAGTGACCAATGGCCCATACAGAGAGACAGTATGAGGTTGCACTAAAAAGGCATCCACAGATTGAGTTTAAACCTTTCCATGTTGCAGACAAGGAAACTGAGTCCCAGAGAGAGCACCCAACGATGCTATCTCAGCAACGTCCCACTCCAAACCTGAAACTCCTTCCCCGTAACCCACCCCACAGGGCCCAGCAGCAGCCAGCAGCTGGCCCACCCCTGTCCCAGCCACAGACCCTACAGTCTCCCCCAGAGGCTGCCTCCACTCCACCATCAAAGGTCCTCGATCAGTCCAGCCAGGTTCCGCACAGAGCAGCAGGCTGACCAGCTCAGGGACACGGGGCAGCAGGCAGTGGGGCTCATTGTGGGGAGACCAGAAGGCCTACGAGTGGGAGGTGCCACTTACCTAATGGTGTGCTCAAAATAGATATCGTCCATGGAGGCCGTGACGCACGGGCAGCCAGCGTGCCTCTCCGCTGGCATCAGGAGAAGAAAGCCACATGTTAGCAGCCTCCCCGGGGCCTGTGCTCCCTCCCACCTGCAGTCTTTGCCCAAAGGTCACCTCCTCCAGAGGCTTCTTCTATTTTATAAATCCGAGCCTGGTCTTGTCTGTCAATTGTCTTTCTCTTCTGCTAGAGTGTGAATTAAATGACGGCAAGGATTTTTTTCTATCTTGGACATTTGTTGCACCCCAGTCCCCAGAACTATGTGCCTGGAACATAGTTGAAACTCAATAAATAGCTATTGAATGAAATGAATGTTCTTGCCAGGCTGTCCCCTGCTTTTCCCGGCCTTCTGCCCAGTCAAGTTTACCCACCTTCATTCCCTTGGCCAAACTCCACTCAGGTGATTCAGTCCCTCTGGGGACCCTCCCCTGTCCCCCAAGGCCAGGTCAGGGCTTCTCGTCTATTCTCACACAGCCCGACTTCCACCCCCCCTTCCCAGCCTGCATCAAATAGTACTGGAGTTCAGTCGGGTCACCTGCTCACAACCCCTCCCAGACGTCACCTCCCTATGTTTTGGGGAATGCTAGTAAAACAAAAGGACTGAATGTACTCAATGCTACTCAACCCAACGCAATCAGAGAGAACAGTGAGGAAGACACACTGTTGAGCTTATCTGGGAACAGCCATATGTAAGGCTGCACTGTGTCCCAACAGGGACCTAAGAGACGGGGGGGTGGGGGGGAGTGGTTTAGTGGAGAGAGGGACAGGCCCGAGCTGAGCACTGAGAAAACGAGAGGAGGGCCTTTCAGGCAGGTGGACCAGCACGGGCAGAGGTCAGGAAGAGGACCTAGCGTGGTGCTCAGCGGAAACGGCGGCCAGCTCCGAGTTGGAGGCCCCTGCTCTGGGCCCGTGGAGCCAAGTGACACGAGTCGGGCTGTGCCCAGTGTGGCCTCACCGGAGAGGCAGGCCGTGGTGTCGATCCACTTGAGCAGCTGCCCAACGCTCAGGTCACCGTGCTGGTTGGTGTGACAGGGCAGCACCAGCTGGCTCATCTGCACCTCCGTGGGGTTCCGGTAAGCATCGTCTGACATGGCGCCGTCGGCGCTCTCCGTGCGGGCTCGTGAGCCTGACTTCCGGGATATGCGGCCCGAGAACACAGAGGAGAGGCCCTGGGGAACGAGAGGTCAGTTCGGGTCACTGAAGGGTCTTCCATATCTGTCCACCCTCCAGACCTTTAGGGTGTGGGTGAGGGAGAGGAGAGAGCACCCTAGGGTCACCCCACAACCACCAGTCCCCAGCCTGGCCACCTCCCTAAGACCCACCCCCCACCGGGGTCTCTCTCGATACCACTTTGGCCAACAACTCCACAGGAATGCAACCCTGGATTCAAGGGATAGGCAGGGCTCAGAGAATTCAGTTATCCTGGCTTAAGTTTGTCAACCAGCTTTTTAAAGTTTTGTATCTGATTTATCTTCATTCTTAAAAGATTCTCCCTCTCCATGCAAAGATGCCTTGCTGGCCCTCTAGCAGTCAAGCCCAGGGACTTGTTCCTAGGAAAGTGTTTCAAGAAGCAGCTCGGATTTCATTCCCAAAGGGTCCCTTTCTCGGGGCTCTTACGCTCTTCAGATGACATCTGAAGGAGTGGCTCTGTTGAGTACTAATCTGTCTTCAGTACTTGGCTCTATTGCCTGGGAGGGCTCTGGGCAGTCACTGACCAAGCTGTCCAAGCCAGGTCAGGGCTGCAGCAGCTGCCAGTTAAAGAACAAGCAGAGAAAACCCTCAAAGTCAAGATTCAGAAGTGGGGTTTCTGCTCATGGCCCCAGAGAGAAGAGGTGGGGAGTGTATGTCAGTCCCTCGGGCCTGGGATGGGGGAAGGAAGAGCCATCCTGCCAGCCCGTCTCCCTGACCTGCTTTTCCTGATGAGACTGTCAATAACAGCTGCCTACATTTGAATGCGTGAGAAAAACAAAAGGGGGAACAGACACATGGCTTCTACTTCTCATGATGGAGGCCAATTGTGCAAGGAGGATGTTCTAACAGCCAGCATTTACATAGCACTCATCATGTAATACGCTCCTGAGCATATTCCATGTATTAACTGAATGTTATCCACAGTGGGTCCGTACATTACATTTCTCATTTTATAGGTGAGGAAACTGAGTCCCAAGTAAGCGGCAAGCTGTGAAGCCAGAGGTCCAGCTGCAGTCTGAGGCCCTACTCACCACCCAACACTGCTTGGTAGGGTCTCCTGGGCAGAGAAGAGGAGTCCAGGGCCCCAGGCTTGGATTCAGCAGCAAAGAGCACCAAGACCCATTGGCAACACTGTCACAGCTGCAGGATGGGAACAGTGACGAATCTGGTGCTGGAGGTCTATGGTCCCAAGCAGGTCCCCTCACAAGGGTCCCATGGCTAATGCCTGGCTCAAGGTCACTGATCCCTAAGGGATTTGAACTAGACCTATCTGACCCAGAATGGCTTGTGCATTCCCAGAGATGTGACTCATCTCCAAGAGCCCTTGGGTTGCAAGGCACAGTGCTGGCACCAGGCGGTGAGGGAGGAGGGCAGTCTCCCCAGGAGCTCTCAGCCAGAGCACAGACCTGCAGGGTGCAAGCTGCCCTGGCTTGCAGGCTCCTGTTGGCTCGCAAGCCACAGCAGTCCAAGCAGCAGGGCCTGTTGTCATGGTAACCGCTGCCAAGGCATTTCCGGCCTGGTTGTGCATTGGGGACCTACATGGATGTGGATGCGGGTGGCTGGCTTTCTGGGGATGGGAGCAGATAGAGGGAGGAGGCAAACAGACTCCATTTGCCCAGACCTTTTTTAAACCCCTCCCACAGCCAGGGGTTCTGGATAGAACCTTCCAGAAAGAAGCTGGGGGCAAGCTAGGAAAATAGGGAAGACAAGATACAGAGAGCAAGCAAGCAGAAGGGAGAGAGCAGACTGTGCTGGGTTACTGAGCAGTTCTGGAGTTGTACACAGGGAAGCCCCATGCACACTGCCCCCTGCTTTATGAGCTTATTCATAGTCACTGCCTCGCTGGATCCTCACGAAAAAGGCAGAGGGTGAGAACTACTAACCTCATTTTACAAACAGGGAAACAGCTTGGAAAAGCTCCTGGTCGGGCATCAGGAAACCTGAGTGCTACTCCTCTCTTTGCTTCCTACCTGGGCAACCCCCACTCCCCCATGGGTTTCCTATTTCCTGTTCCCTACCTTCCCAGTAGACTATATACCTGGAGGTAGGATCCTTGTTCATTCTTTCATCAAGCACCACCTCTGTACTGGGCCCGGGCCAAGCACTGAGGATATAAAAATAAACTGGATCCAGGACTCACCTTTGAGAGGCTCCTACTCTAGGACCTGTGCACACAGTAGGAGCTCATCAAAGGTTGGTAGAGGGACCAGTAGAGACAGACCAGTTCAAATCATAGCCCATGTTATTTCATGCATTGCAACAAATGTAACACACTAATGCAAGATGTTATTAATAGAGTGGTATACAGGAACTCTGTATTTTATGCATGATTTTTCTGTAAACTACAACTACTCTAATTAAAAAAAATCATACCCTGGACGTTCAGGTACTATTTAACCTTCAGAAAATTTCTCTCCTCCTGAGCCTCATCTGTCACTCACGGGGGTAGGGTAGGGGACTGTCAATTCCCAAGGTACCCCCCAGCCCTGATTCCAGAATTCTGGGGTCCAGACCCCCCTACAGGCTGTGCTGAGATAATGAGGAAGCCATAGAGCCCCATCACCCTATCAGACAGGAAATGCTGGGCTCCTCCCAACAGGGCTCCCTCCCCTGAAGCAAGCTGACCCGCAGGCCCCACTGTCCTTCACCAGTCCTTCACCTGTCCTTTGAAAAGAGTGGTCCAGAGCCCCAGGCCAGATTAGCACAGGCGGCCCAGGCACAGGCTCCAACTCCTTCCACGGGCTCTAAGGCAGCCTGCCCACATCAGAGTAGGCAGGACCAGGCCTCCTCCTGGTACCAAGGTGGCAGGCAGCCAGCCTGGGAGGCAGGGGTGTATGCAACCCAGTGGGATTTAGCCAGTGGGGCCCCAGAGCCGGGCCACTCCTCCCAGACCCAGTCAGGGGGGAGGCAGAGCCCCCGGATAGCGGAGAGCGTCAGGGCCTGGGGCAGCCAGGCCAGCTGAGCCAAGACAGCTGACAGGGAGGGCAGAGCCTGCTGCAAAGGTGGAGGGGGCATCTGGAGGTCAGAGAAGATAATGTTCTGAGCCTGGGCTCGAGACGTGCCCCCGAAGACAGCAGCCATGCCAGGTGCTGGTCGCAGGCCAACAGCAGACCTGGCCAGATTTGCTAATCCTAGGCTAGGTCCCACTGGCTCCACTGTGGGCTCTGTGCCTCTCCTCCTGGAGCAGAGTCATGTCGGAGACCTGCTCTATCAGAGCAGGAGAGACCACCTCACCCAATCCCTTCTCAGCCAGGGAAACTGAGGCACATAGAGGGAAAGTTCAGGGTGATACAGCTAAGGCAGCCAGGATTAGCCCTCCCAAGCCAGGCTCCTTCCACAGACAGCCTATCAGACGACTCAGCAACAGGCCCACACCAGCAGATTCAATTTCCTTCCTCCCCCAACCATCCAAATCCATTGACTCAAACTCCTTAAATGACCCCACTACCCTGACTTGTTCAGATCTCTGAACTGCTAATCACTGCACTCCTTTCATAGCTGTTCCCTGGCCTCCAGTCTCTCTACCTTCTCCAGTCTCCACACAGCACCAGTGGGATCTTTCCAAAAACCAAATCCACTGACTCAGCAACCACAACTTAGTGAGTCCTGCTTTGAATGGACACCAGGTCAATCCTTTTAACTCCTACCAACCACAGGTCTTAATTCTATACCTTAGGACCTCACAGAGCTTTCTAAAAAGGAAGCCTGACCAGGCACCTGCCCTGCTCAAGAGTCCTCAATGGCTCTCTATTTCTTCCAGGATGAAGTCCTAGCCTTTAGCCTGAGCCTTACTCTGCCACCACCCCCAGCAGTCGACTTTCTCAGCCCCAGACCACATGTAGTTCCTGAGAGCACCACTCTCACACCCCTCCACGTCTCTCCTGTGTGGGTGTTGCTTCTGCCCTCTCTGCTAAGTGACCCTTCCTCCTTACTCTTCAGTACCCACCCCCCATCCCAGCCTCTTCCCCAGGGAGAATTTGGGCCTCCCCAGGCTCCTCCAGCCTCGCCTATCTCCACCACAGCACTGACCGAGCTGTGTGATCACTGTCTGTTTTTACAGCTGCCTCCCCATCAGACAGGTTTTCTCACAGGACAAAAACTCAGGTCTGGCCCAGAATGGGTGCTGAATAAATGCCTGGGGAACAGAGAAAGAAAGGAAGAGGCTAATGGCACGGGCAGCCTAGGAGCTGAGACTAGAAGGACAGGAAGGTCATAGTGGTTAAAAGAGTAAGGAACAGCAGAAAGGAGAAGCAGGATGGTGGTGGTTCAGGGGATGCAGATGAGGGCCAAGGGAAGCAGGTGGGACAGTGCTTGGTGTACCTGCCTGGATGGAGATGGGGGTTGGAGGCTTGGAGGCTAGGCAGAGGAGTCCCCAAAAAGGAAGTCTCCTAAAGAGGGGCTTGGCTTATAGTGAAGAGTCAGAAAACAGGGACACTAGCCAGCTGAGAGATAATAGGGCCTGCAAGCACCATCCAGAAGAGCAGCCCTGGGCCAGAGGAGGCCCACCCACCCTGGAGCAGGCCAGGGTGACCTCTCAAGTAAGCCACCATGACACAAGGGCGTACACAGGCTTTGGGGGTTTGGCCTGGCCTGGGTTCAAGTTTGGTCCCACAACTAACTTGTGTGACCTCAGGCAAGCTCCTCAACCCCTCTGAGCCTCAGTCTCCTTATCTGTAAAAATGGGTTTATACTACCTACCTCCAAGCGTCACTGTGAGGATGAAAGTAAATGAGATTGGTCTTTGAGGTTCCCAGCACAGGGCCTAACCCATGGCTGGCATTTATTGAGTGTGCAGTTACCATTATAGAGCTGAATTTGGGCTTCCCACAGAAATACAGCCGGGAGAGACCCCAACACAGTTCACATTGGCCTGTGTACTCCGTACTGGTTATATAAGAGCATCTATGAGCTCGCACAACCTCACAGCAATACTGTGAAGAGGGGGCAAGACTGTTTTTCCATTGACAGGTTCAACAAGAGATTAGGTGATCACTTGAGTTCAAAAGGCCAATGGAGGTGGACCAGGGGTTCAAGCCCAGGGTGCGAGCCGGCAAAGCCCATGTACTGCCCACTTTCCCTGGCCAGGGGCAGGGACTGCAAAGCAGATCCCTGACGGGGACAGGAAGAAGTAGCCCCAGCTCAAACACTACTGACCAGGCCCCATGAAAATCCTCACTGATGAACCAGGCCACACAGAGCTATGTCTGAGAGCTGCCCTAACTGGATGTCCTGTCCCCACAAAGACGGCCCAGCTCCCCCCAAGCAAGGCAGCATTTGTCAATGTTCCTAAAATTCCCTTCAGGCTCGTTCCCTACCTTCTTCCCAAAAAAGGCTCTGAGGAGTCTACACACGCACCGCATCGGAGTTGAAATGCAAACAGAGATGAGGAACCAAATAAGGAGGAAAGGATTATGTTAGGAATCTGGCTGCAGAAAATGCTGCCATAGTGAATGCATTTGGCCTTGAGAGTCCCATCAGACAAGGCAAAACAGGGTAGCAGCAGGTACCGAACCCTTCAGTAAAAAGGGGGAGCGCATGTGTGTGAAACCAGCTTCAGAGCTGGGCAGGAAGATGCCAGTGGGCCAGCCCACGGGTTTCTGGCTGTCATATAATATCAGATCATCTCTTCATTTAAGAAAACAAACAATGGTCCCCAGTACCCTATAAAAATACCCTCATTTTACTTCTAGCTGTAGAGCATGTTGGCTTTTAACAATTTTCAAGATTTGGGAATGGGAAGGGTAGATAGAGATTAGAACCAATATTTTTTTATTAATCACTTCCCTATATGCCACTCATTTGGTGAATATGTACTCAGTACCTACTACATGTCTGGCACTGTGTGAGGTACTTTCACAGGATTTATCTCGTTCATTTTTTTTTTAAGTTAAGGTGAAACTCACGTAGCATAAAACTACCATTTAAAGTGTACAATTCAATGGAATGGCATTTGGTACATTCACAGTGTTGGGCAATCACTGCTTGTATCAAGTTCCAAAACATTTCCATCACCTCAGAAGAAAACCTGTACTTACCAAGTAGTCACTCCCCATCCCCTTCTCCCCCCCAACCCCTGGCAAACACCACTCTGCTTTCTGTCTCGATGGATTCACCCATTCTGAATATTTCATATAAATGGAATCATATACTATAGGACCTTTCATGTCTGGCTTCTTTCATTTAGCATGTTTTTGAGGTTGGTCCACGCTGTAGCATGTATCAGTACCTAATTCCTTTTTTATGGCTGAATAATATTCCATTGTATAACTATTTTGTTTATCCATTCCTCTGTTGATGGACATTTGGGTTGCATCCACTTTTGACTATTGTGAATAGTACTACTCACTAATTCTTAAATCTACCCTGCCAGGAAGGCATGGTTATTCTTCCCATTTTCCTGATGAGAAAATCAAGGCTGAGAGAGGGTATGTTGCTTTGAGCAGCTGTGAAGTGGTGGAGTTTAACTCAATCTCCAACCCACCATCCAAAGACCATGTTTACATCTCTATAGCACTTCCACTCTAGCCTTGGAGGTGATGAAGGTGAAAGAAGTTCTTCCTATCTGAGACTCAGAGAGGGGAAGCAAACTGTGCTAAGTCATACAGTCAGTCAGTGACCAAGGAGGTCCAGAGCCTTGAATTCGAATCAAGTCCTCATGACCTGGCAAAAGTTGACCAAGAGCTGCTGGAAAAGAGGTAGGCTTTCCCCTTCTTCTGACAGCCAGCATGGGGAGAAGGAGAAGGGAATGCCAGGGCTTCTCACCCACTGATTCTGCCCCAGGCCACAGCCTGCTGAGGAAGGGAGGAGGGTAAGGAGGCATAATTGAAACCCTGCAGTAAGGATAAGCCTTCCTCCATCCAGTCCCCCATTTCCCTTTCTTGAGTAGAGCTTCCTGGGGCATTTTCAGTCCAACTGCCTTCCTGTAAAGCTGAATATAAATGGAGCTTTTATCAGCCCATCAGCCCCAGGAGACCTTGGGCAAGTTATTTTAATCTCTCTATGCCTCATTTTCACATCTGTCAGATGGGGACAATGTAAAAAAACAAAAAACAAACAAACAAACAAAAAAACTGGGGTTATAATGAGGATTATAAAAGACAGTGAAAGCAGGGAAATTTTAGCACAGCACTTGGCACCTGGAGAATGTAGAAGTGGTAGGTTTTATTAGCAGTTCTCTGGGCCTCGGTTTGCTCATCTGTCAAATGGAGCACTTAACAAGAGAATCTCCAGGACCCTTCCCAGTTGTGAAGCGTTTGGCTTATGGGAGGAACTCGGGAAGGCCCATGAAGCCCCACACGGTCTGTCCGCCCACAGCCCCAGTCCTGCCCACACCAGGCACCCCCTCTCTCCAAAGGCAGCCATGCCAGCCTCCTTCCAGTTCCCCTCCTCACGTGCTGCCTCCCAGCCCCAGGCCTTTGCCAATGCCATTCCCTCTTCCCAGGCCTCTCCACCTCTGTAATGCCTACTCATCCCTCAGTTCTGTTATCTCGCCCCCCATCCTCAGTGCTCTTGGCACCAAATACCTTACCTCTGTGGTGGTCATCACCACGATTGGGAGAGTATCTGACTGACCCCAGACCTAAGATCCACGAGGGCATTAGCCCTCCCTCACCACTTATGGTACCCGCAGGGCTCAGCAGTGGAGCCCGGCTCCTTGTGGAGCATACAAATGAGTTTGTTCAGTGGGTCCCCACTACTGTCACCCCAAGTGGGCAGGGAGAATGCAGACCATGGGGTCAGTCAAGGTTCCCCTCCTAGAAGCCCCACTAGCATCCCTACACGGTCATCCTGCAATGGTAAAAATAGCCTTGTCTGAAATCTGACACCAGCCCTCTGATGGGTCATCTTGAGAACTGCCCTTGCCCCACAGTGGGGCCTGCCAGGGAGCCAGCGGGTGTGGGGAGGGCATTTCCTGAATGCTTTCCCATCAGTTTCTCATCTGAACTGGGCAGATTTTGGAGGTGATATCATTGGTCACGGACCCAGGGCACCCCAGACCAGAGAAGTGAGTCCCGTTCAAAGTCACACAGGTCTGACCCACAGAGGCAGGGCGTGCGTGCAGGCCTCCCGACTCTGAACCGCAGCCCGGTGCTCATTTCCATAAGAGTGAGGAGGGACTTCGGAGACTGAGCATAACTGACTTGTTATATGAAAGGGGAAACTGAGGCACAGGGAGGGCTCTCTGTTCAAGATATTAAGCAAAATAACTCAGAGTCAGGCAGACCTTACTGAGAAGTCTTTTCTTCCTCTAAAAAATCAGGCAAGGGTGTATGGGTAGTTCAGTGGTTAGAATGCCCGCCTTTCATTCAGGGGACCCGGGTTCGATTCCCAGACCATGCTCCCCCACCCTGTCCCCCCGCCAAAATCAGGCAAATACTCCCAGCCCATCTCTATCTGAGAGTAGCATAGGGATCAAAGGAGATTACAAAATGAAATGCACTTGGCTAACTGTGAAGCGCTGTGCACATGTGAGGAAGCACTGTTTCAAGGAGGCTGAGCAATTGGCTCAGTCCAGCTTTGCTGTGCCACCTTGGTCAAGTCACACCCCTGCTCTTATAGGAGGATGCTCATGCACAGGGCTCTGCCACCATGTGGGGACTGACCCACAGACCCCGCCCACAGCCCTCCAGGGACAGGAAGCTCGGCACTGTCTATGGGACCTAGGATGGGAGGGTCCTTGGTGAGCAGCCCACGGAAGGGTGGGGGCGGCATCTGGGATCCAGCTTGGCACTGCCCCTTTACCCTGCCTGAGCTCTGGGGCTTGTCTGCATAACTAGGAGAGGCAAAGAGGAGAACTTACGGGAAGCAGGAGCAGAAAAAGAAGAAAGAAGGAAAACAGGCCTCGGTGACCGCAGGAGAACCAGTCAGGGGGAAACACCTCTGCAGAGGTGGGCAGCCCGGCCCAGGGAACAGAGCCCCTGCCAGGACCCTCCTCTGATGACACCCAGCCGGGAACTCATGCTCACAGGTGATCACCCCCCGTGCTGGAGCCCTGGCAATGGGGTGGGCCATGAAGAACAGGCCCCATTTCTCCCAGAGGAGCCCTTCAGGTCCTCCCTGCCAGGCAGCCAAGGCTGCTGCCTTTCCTTCGCTGGGTCACCATGGCAACGGGTGCCAGGCAAGGGGCCCAGGCCCTGCCATCCCACACGCCACCCAGTTTACCTCGGGTTGGGTACACCACTGTGGGTACAAATCCCTTCCAGGAGGGCCAGGGAGAGAGAGAGCAAAAACACAGGAAAGGAAGAAAGGAGGGAGGAGAGGAGAGAGTGGTTACAGCTAGAAGAAAAGAGAACAGAGAGAGCGGGCGAAAGAAAAAAAGGAAGACAGACAGGGAAAGAAAGGGAGAAAGAAAAAGAGGGGTTAAAAATCATGGCAGGAGGGTGCAGAGCAAGTAAAATGGGGGATTCATGCTGGCACACTCAGAGCAGAGAGAGAAGTAAGGGAGGGGAGAAAGAAGCCCCCTCCCAGCCTCCCGGCCTCCTGGCCCCCCCGCCGCACACATCCCTCAGGCCCCAGCCGCTCTCAGCCCGCGGGAGTCTGGCAGCAGCTGGGACTTCCTGTCCCAGGAAGCTGGGGGCCCGGTGGGCCCAGGGCAGCCCTTCCAGGCCCCAGCTGCATCTGCAGCCCCCTGCAGCCCCCTTCTGCTGAGGGCTGGTGTCCCTGCCCTCCCTTCCCCCTTCTCCACCCCTCGGGCAGCAGTTCCAGGCTCCACATCACCCAAGGCCCCGGCGGTCCCCAGTTCTGCCGTCCTGTCACTCTCTTTCTTCCCACCTCACCCAGCTTCTCCTGGCACAATACACTAACCTTTTATTTTTTTAATTGCCAAACCATCCAAGTAACCATTCCTAAGCACAGCAGAGTTTTAGGAGTAGGAGTTGTGCTTTTCTCCACTGAGCTCATTCCCCCTCAGCAGGCAGGAGTTGAACAGGCCTAGCAAGGGGACACCAACACCTGAGGGGCTGCTTCTAAGGCATGAGACCTCCCAGCCCTGAGTCCCCAAATCTAAATATAAGGAGATGCGGAGCTAGACCAGGTCTGGTCTCTGGCAGAGGCCGCTGAGCTGAGCAGGTGAGCCAGCACTCCTTCCTGGGCAGGTACTGGGCACCTGGGACTCCCCTGGGCCTCTGGGGCAAGATGACCTAATCCTACCTGTCCTACTGTGCTCCCCCTCCCCGCCCCACCCCCATATTCCCTACATGACTCAGAGGAATTTGAGTCTACAAAAAGGTCTGAAATGATGAGCAGGACAGAGAGAGAGCAGAATAAAAACAGGAAGGCACAGAGGGCTGGCAAGATGAAGGCAGCAAGGCCCACCGGACTTAAATAAGTGTTGGCCCCTGGTCCCTGCCCCTGTCTACCTGATGACCCTAAGCCCTTTACTTAAGCCACTCTGAACCTCACTTTCCACATCTATAAAATGAGAATGATAATATAACATAGTGAGGGTTACATGGGATTATATGTGTGAAGTGCTGGGAACAGGATCTGACCCATAGAAAGTGGTCCGAGTATCAGCTCTCCATGTTGTTAAAACATCCAGGGACTGCCAGATGACACGGGAATTCATCTTTGCCCCAAAAGTCCACATGGCCTGCACGGGACCCTGAGGGTCAGAGGCGTCCCCTGTGCCTGGCCAGGCAGCCCTCACAGAGCCCAGACCAAGCTTGAGGACCGGAGCCCAAGCACTGGATCCACAAGGAGAGGCCTGCTAATCCTGGTAATGAGACCTGACGACTGCTGGGAAACCTCACTTCCCAGGTCCTTAAAAGGCTCAAGAGCCCTGATGAAAGAAATGGGTTCTTGGAAGGGAAGGTGGCAATCCCTCGAAATCAGCTCGTGTTCTCTGAGAACAAGGCATTCCAGGCACAAGGGACGAGACCAGCCAGCCGGGAAGGGCACAGACCCATAAGAGTAGAAGTGCTTCATACGCGTGTTCAACTGCCCCTGGGGAGTCCTGGATGGAGTGCCACCTGTGTCTGGGCCATTCAGCATGGATCGAACAGCCTGAATGAAGCGACACCTGGTCATAGACGACCACCTGAAACGTTGTCACTATGGCCCCCAAACAAGCAGATGAAAATGAACAGGATTCATATGTCTGCATTTAAAATGTTTCCATTGCCACCACTTTAAGCTGAATGCATCCTGCGGTGGCTCTAGCTTAATTATTTTTTATGCAAAAACAGCCTTATGATTTTATGTGTCCACAAACTCAACAGTGACCAACTGGGTTCCTTGTGGCTGCTTAAGGCTTCATGAAAGGGAATGGGGGGAAGACATGCTTACTGCTAAGGAATGACGCAGCGGCAGGGAGGAGGCAACCCCCTCTGGGACAACACAGACAGCAAGAGGCCCAGCCCTAGGCACAGGGTGAACAAAAGGGAACAGGGCGCAACAGAGGACAGGTGACCAGGTCACAGGAGGGACAGCCAGGGGGCCAGGCTATATGTAGGGCTTATGGCTGCATGTTAGAGGGCTGGCTGGGTCAGAGAACAAATGGGGTCCTGGGAAGGTATAAAACCAAGGACAGAAAGGGGTGGACAAGGTGAGGAAGAGGAAAGGGTTAATTCTGTCTGGGGATCAACAGCAATCATTTTTTAAACTCCCACTCACTCTTCAAGGTACTGGGGATACAACATTGAATCACACACAGACTCTCTTCTCTCATAGACAGACAAATAAACAAATAAAGCAAAAAATAATTTTAGAGAGTGAAAACTGCTATTAAAAAAAAAAAAAACAGGAGGGTGATAAAGAGAGAGGGTGATGGACAGGAAGGAGCTAACTTAGATTGGGTAATAAAGAAGTCTTGGTAGCCAAGATCTGAATGACAAGGTGCAGTTGTGCAATGCTCTGGGGGTGAAGGGTTCTGGGCAGGAGGAAAAGAAGGTGCAAAGATCCCCAGGAGGGGGCCAAGTTTGGTGTTCGGAGGAGCAAAGCAGGCAGAGCGGCCTGAGTGGCATGGGGGAGGGGAGCGTGGTAGGAAATAGTCAGGGAGCTCCTGCAGTCCCAGGGAAAGATGACACTGGCTTGGTCCAGGTAGCAACAGTGGAGACAGAGAGAGCTGGATCGACCCAGGATGTAGTGGGGAAGTAGAGCCAGCCCAACTTGCTGAGGGATTCAAGGTTTGAGGATGACTGAAAGGGAGGACCCAGGCTTTGAATGAGTTACTAGTGGCTGGTGGTACTATTTACTGAGTTGGTGGAAGACAAGGAAATAAATAAGTAGTAGATGGAATCAAGAATTTTTGAGATCCTATTAAACATTTAAAATGAGATGTCAAAGAGGTGACTGAGTGTCCAAATTTGGAGCTCACTGGAGAGGAAGAGGGTATACAAGGAAACACAAGTGTATAGGCTATTTAAGAGTCACAGTACTCTGCAACCTCGAGACTAGATCATGAGAAGTCTTGCAACTTCTACCCAAGCCTCCTTGAACTCTTGCTCTGGTGGAAGCCAGCTTCTAGGCAGGGAAGTCTTGACTGCCCTGAGACCACCATGCTAAAGAAGCCAAGGGTGGGGGCTCTGATTGACAGTCTCAGCTAAGCCCTGACTTTCAGTCGTTCCCACCAAGGTGCCAGACACCAGTGCAACCATCTTGGGCCCCCAGTCCAGTCCACCCACCAGCTAAAGACCACCAGTAACCTCCATCAATACCACACAGAGCAGAAGAACCACCCAGCCAAGCCCTGCCTAAACTCCTACCCCATAAAACTGCAAGATATAAAATGGCTGTATTAAGCCACTACATTGGGGAGAAATTTGCTACATGGCTATAGTAACTAGAGTGAATGCCATCCAGGGAGCGAGTGTAGGCAGAGATGTGCACATGCCAGTATTGAGAGGTTGAATGGGAAAGGAGACTACAAAGGAATGGTCAGCGAGGTGGGAGAGCCACAGGAGGGCGTGACTCTCCAGAAGAAGGGGGTACCTACTGGCCTGGTGCCACTGAGCAGTCAAAGCAATGGGGAGAAAAGCCATCACTGCACTGGAACACAGGAAGAGAGGGGAGGAGAGGGGGGAGAAGGAAGTCTAATTCGAGTGAATTAGGGAGAGGAAGAAGTGGAGTCGGGATCACAGAAAATTCACTTTCAGCAATTCCTGCAGAGAGGGGAGCAAAGAAATGAGGTGTTACTTGGAAGGGAATATGGGGACAGGAGAGGGGTCTTGTCTGTTTAGGGGCTGAGAGATATTAGAGCTCATGTCTCTGCTAATGGGACAGAACCAGTGAAGCAGGTGCCACTGAGCCAGAGAGGAATGGGGGCTGCCCAAGAATTGTCCCCTCAGAAGCTCAAGGATCCCTCTTTAGAAATCTATGGCTGTCATGAGTGAAAAAAAAATAGATAAAAAATAAATAAATAATAGGGGGGATAAATGGTAAAATAAATTGGGCAGATGTAAATATTAGTGGTCAATGAGAGGGAAAAGTAAGGAATATGGGATGCATGAGTTTTTTCTTCTTTTTTCTTTTTCTGGAGTGATGCAAATATTCTTAAAAAAAAAAAAAGATCATGGTGATGAATACCCAACTACGTGACGATATTGTGAGTCATTGATTGTACTCCATCGTGACAAATGTGTGTGAAGATTTGTCAATAAAAGTATTAAAGAAAAAAATGTATGGCTGTCATTTATCGCGCACCTACTAGGTGCCAGGCCTAGTCCTGGGGGGCAGGGGGGCTCTTTCATTCTCAGTTCCATTCTGAAGCAGGAATCTTCTTCATTTTACAAGTGAGGAAAAAGAAACTCAGAAAGGCAACATGATGTGCCCAATGATACAAAGTAAAGGGCAGAGGGGAAGTAGGACTTGGGTTTTTCCGATTCTAGACAGAGCCTGGCAGGGGTGCTGCAGAGGGGACACCAGCCCTGGAGGGAGATGTGGTGACCCAGTCCATGGGTCTTCTGAGACAGAGCCTGGCACTTTGGGTACCCTCCCAGCTCTCCTGCCTTCCAGGCGACACAGTGAAGGAAGTGGCTAGGAAGATGGTCTCTGACCAGTCAATCCCACCTCATTCCTTCCAGCCTCTGGTGGGCTGCAGGAAACTCCGATGGACACCAAGCCATCACCATCACCTCCACCACTCCCCAACCAGAGGGCTTAGCAGGCTCGGCAGTGCCCTCCCAGCCTCTGTTGTTTGCCCAGCTGAAAACTAGTTTATGCAGTGAAGCACATTCTCAGTTTTGATGCCTGGAATCTCCACTTTTATCTTCAAAAACAAGGACAGGGTGGAGACTGAGTAAACTCAGAATCCTAGGAGGCCCTCAGGTGGGGGGGAGGGGTGCTAGGAGGTGCTCTTCTTCTTGCCCCAAAGTCATTTAATCCACGGGCCCCTTTCCCTTCTGGGGCACAGCCTTTCCCATGAACTCCACAGCTTCTCAAAGCCCCACTCCATTCAATCTCTTAAAACTTGTCTTCTGTTGTAAATGCCAGCATGGTGTTAACCTGCCTGGCACAAAACAAGATCAAGTGACAGGAACTATAATTACCCCGTGTCTTCAAGTCACAGATGAGGAAACTGAGGCTGGGAAAAGGGAACCCACTAGCATGAGGTTACTCCAAGAACTTGACATGCATCTTCTGACTCCAGACCTCCCACTTGTCCCTCCTGCAGTGCTATGGGTAAAAATAAAGAAACACTGGGTTTCTCCACACCTTCCCTAAGGGATCAGAAAGTAATTCAGACCCACCTGGTTCAACTCAGCCCTGGAGGGTGCTGGAGACCAGAGGCTGCTTTAGGGGGCCATGCCTCTTCCTGACTTCCGACCAGATTTCCATGCAGAGCTCCACCTGGGCACCGGGCCACACCTGGGGCCAGGCTACACCCTCCCAGGGCAGAAACCCTGTGCGGTTCAATGATCCCTCTTGCACAGAAAAGGGGTCTGAGGCCTCGGTTATCTCAGGGACATACTTGCCCAAGGGCACCCTGCTAGTGAGAGATGCAGCTGGGATTTTGTTTTTCTCACTACCAACGTTTTTCCTATTCATTGGGCTCCTCTCCAAAGGAGACGCTTGAAAGCAATGTCTACTGACATTAATTAATTAATACTTTGCTCAGAGCAAATTATTAGTATTGAAGAAGCCCCAGGCAGTATATACATATTACATGGATAAGGGAGCCCAGGGGAGTCTTTTTTAAGGAGTCACTGCCAAATTTTCTCACCATTTCCTTGTGCCACTGGCTCTTTCACACCTCTCACGTGCAGGTGCCTCCTCCTAACCTGAGAAGCTTTTAAGGGCAAACTAACCCATCACCTCTTCCAGGAAGCCTGCCCTGACCCCTAGGCTGCTGAGGGGCCACCTCTGGGCTTCCCTCTGTCATCACCTGGACATGCCATGCTGTCATCACTGGTTTATACATCTCTCTGCCTCCCCACCAGCTGGGGGCACCTGAGGACAGGTCCAGTCTGACTCATCCCTGTGTCCCCAAAGCTCTGGACTCTGGTTCTTTCCATCACTGCCCTGATGCCATTTCCTAGCCACAAGGAAGCCGTTCCTGGGAAACAGCAGGGAGTACGCCGGCCTGCAGCCAGGGAGCTGGCAGAGCACCCAGACAGCAGTACGGTCTGTCCTCTGGAGGCACAAGACAGAGCAGGCACGAGGCAGAAGTGTCAGTTCCTCACCTCAGCCAAGTCAGCCCAGGACAAGGAGAAACGAGCCACCGTGCCCGGGGCCCCTGCCAGGCTGCAGCTGAGGCTCAGAGAAGATCTGGAATTCTCTAACGAGCCCTGGGTCCTGGTTAACGTTCTAATGCCCAGCCTTGGGCCTTGGTTCATTACGCTCCTGGAGCCTTGGTTTTCAGACCGGTAAAGCCAGAGGAATCCCAACAGCCTTGCAGAGCTGTCGGGAAGCTTAAACGTGCCTGACATATAGGAGGCACTCAAGGAACAGTAGCTTTTACCATCTCATCCGACCAACCTGTCATGTTTGGAACTGTGAGGACCACACTCACTCCACTCGAAACCACACAGGCCTCCGTTCGGCGTCTCAAATGCACCAAGCTACCTCCCACCTTGGGGCCTGCCATGAACACTTTGCCCCCAGCTCCGTCCATGGCTGCCTCCTCCTCAGTCGCCAGGTCTCTGCTCAGTTGTCACCTCCGCACAAAGGTCTCCTCTGACCTCCCTCATTATTCTCTCAGGGTACCTGTTCTCCAGAGGATCTAAATTTGAATCCCAGCAGTGCCACCTACTAGCAGTGTGACCTTGGGCAAGTTACTTAACCTCTCTGTGTCTGCTTCATCTTTAATATGGGCACAAAAATAGTATCGACTTCAGAGTTAGGAATTTGTAAGGCATTTATCATTATTTTATGTTTATTTTTAATAAAGTATATTATGTTTTATAAATATATTTTTCTACTATTATTGCTATTAACCCTATTATCATTACTATTCACCAGACTTCCCACAAAATTTCATTGTGTATTTATTTGACTACTTGCCCACTGTGTCTCCCTCATTAGCTATCGGCTCCAAGCAATAGCCTGGGTCATTTGCTAAGGTCTACTCTAGCATCTGCCACATGCTAATCAGAAAGTTCCTGTGGAAGGAGCAATTAAAGTCAGTACAAAGTCCTGAGGAGACACTAATTAACTCTGGGGCAGGGCAGGATGGGGATTCAAAGGGGAACTGATGGTTGAGCCTGGGATTTGTACATGGCTCCGGAACAGGCTGAAGTGTTTGAACCTTGCCTCTTCCTCCAGGAAGCCTTCTGGGACCACTGCAGTCATCTTCAGAGCTCCCTTTATCACTCATTCAACAGTTTTTGAGCGTCTACTCAACAGCAGACATACTGAATGTCTGATGTCTCACCTCCACTGCTGCACAGCAAGTCTCCTTGTGGGAGACCAGCCCCTGCCTTTCACTGTCTGGATCAACTTCAAGGTGGTACACAAACCCTTCACAAACGTCCGGCCTCCTCAAGGCCCAGACAGGGAGAGCACCTGGCCCAAGGACACACAGTAAATAATGGGGTGAAGGTAAGATCCTAATCCAAGGGCAGCCAACTCCAAATACTATGCCCTAAACCTCCCACCCTCCCATGCTAGACCTCTAACAGGGCTGAGGGTGGGGTGGGAAAAGAGCCTCTCCAGCTGTCCTCAGGTTCAGGATAAAATAGGGGGATCACAGTTGGGGAAAGGGGGTGAGGTGCGTGGAGCAGTGTGTAGGGTTGAGGGTGCATAAGCACACACACAGATGCTCGTGGCTGTTTCTAATCTTACATGAGCACAGGGTTTCTTAGGGCAACTGGGAAAAATCACCTCTTCACCATTTCCAGAGCTTCCCTGGGGGCTGACCTGCACCAAACTAGAACTGAGGCTGACAGAAGTTGCCAGACTTCCAGGTCCCAGCCCAGGAGTGTGAAAGATTAGCACCTTCGATAGGGGAAGGAGAAGCATTCTGCACTGAGAAAGGCAGGGACTGAGACACAGGAAAGGACACCTCTCTGGCACCAGTGCTCCTTTCCCCTCTCCCCAGCTGGGGAGCAGATTACTCACAGGCGCCTACTGCTAAGGGGGTACCCAGCAGTGGGTGAAAGCCAGACTTGTTAGACTCCAAAAGCACTCTGCCTGAAACACCACAGGTTACTTTAAGGGGCCCCCAAACCACTGGTGAAGTGGGGCTTGTGAATTATTCATCTGTTCCCAGTTTAACCTGCCCTTCTTTCTTCCCCAGTGAAGAAGTTTGGTGTTTTGTTTTTCGGTTTGCTTGTCTTAAATCAAAAACATTTTTGGTAGAAAGCCATCTCCAAACCATCCTGTGTTCCAGGGAAATGGAGAATTCAGAAGGGACAAGGAAAGTCCAAGGAGGTCCTAGAGCCAAATGGTGCAAAAGTGGTGCTCAAACCTGGGGTGTTCTAAACCAGGAGGAGGTGGCCTGTGTCACCCTGAGGGCCGGGCTTCCACACCCCACACCTCCACACCCAGGCTCAGGGGTGGCGGGGGTGAGTGGAATGCCAGCTGGGCTCGGAGTCCAAGAATGGGGGCTTGGAGTCAGGCCAGGTGGGTTGGCATCCCACCTCTGTGCTTCATCAGGCTGAGCCTCAGGTTCCTTCGAAGCCCAAACTCTGGAGTCAAATGGCTCAATTTCAAATCCCAATTCTGCTCCCTCCTACCAATGTGATCTTGAGCAAGTCACTTACCCTTTCTGAATGTGACTTTCCTCTTTCGAATATGAGGATGACAGCTGTACCTACCTCACAGAGCACTGAATGAGTTAATAGGTGCAAAAGGCTTTACGTAGTACTTTGTGCACAGTCAGCATCATATAAGGATTTCCTACTTTTGCTATCGCTATACAACGGCGATATGGCCCTCCCCCACTTCCTTACCCCCAATAACTGATAAGGATTAATGGTGAGCAAGGAAAGGAAAAGAGTCACAAAGGGTTAACTACGACAGAGCTCAGGAGAAGACAAGTGACAGTCCCTCTCTCTCTCTCTCTCACACACACACACACACACAAACACACACATACACACACACACACACACAGTCTGGCAAAGGTTCTTCTGCCCACCTGGAAGATGCTCTCTGCCCTGTGCTAAGGGGACAGGCAAGAAGCCCCGCAGCTTGAGTCCCACCCTTGGCCTCAGTGAGAGGTTGCCCATCCCCATTCATTCATTATGCATTCACTGGGGCTCTGCCCCAAGCCTAATCTTGGCTGGGCACACAGAGAGCAGCCTCATGGAGCTCATGGCTGGTTGGGGAGATGACATGCATGTCAACCACATAATCCAGTGTGATGAGCTGCTACCAGAGAGGCTCACGACACAGTGAGAAATCTGGGAAGGCTTTCCAGAGGAGGCAACATCTGAGCTGAGATCTGAAAACTCAAAAGGAAATTTCCTGGGGGGTATATCAGTGGGGAAGGGGTAGATGGGGTGAGGATAATTCCATCAGAAGGTAGTCTGTACAACAGCACAGAAGAGAGAACAAATATGCTGCACCCAGGCAGCGGCCAGCAGTTCAGTATGACTGTCACAGAGAACGCAGAAAACACCTCAAAAGTGGAGACAACAGAGGATGAGGAGGAAGAGACCAGGCAGGGGCCAGAGTCCCCAAATCCCTTTTTATTTTTTTTAATCAAGTAAGGAATGTGACCGTCATATTGAAGGCAACAGTCTGAGCAGGTGAAAAATTATCACGTTTACCTTTTAGAACCATCCCTCCAATAGGCACAGGTCGAGAGCTGGCACAGGTCGAGAGCTGGGCTGAGTGGTGGCCGTGCAGAGGGAGGGGAGGGGATGCATAAGAGATTTTTGTATTTGTCTCCACCCCTTTGAAAAAGGCTCTTCCTCAAAAACATCCTCAGAGGACACCCACCCTGCACCCAGCACGACCCCTGTCAGTCTCTCCTGAACCTTCCTCCGTGTTCTTGGGGAGATCAAAGGCCCCTCCAGGCACCGCTGAGCACTTAGGTCTGTTTATATCTCAGCATCTAATCTCTGTTCCAAAGTCCCCGGAAAGAAGTTCTGGGGAAAAGTTTTCTGTGAGGTCACCTTTGACAGCCCTCTCTAGGTCCTGCACCTGCTCTCCAGAGGAGGTGAGGGTCCCTGAAAAACCCCAGCCTCACCTGGTCACACTCACTCACTCGCACCCACATCCCTCA
>PVIY010027399.1:0-33613 GCA_004026745.1 Myrmecophaga tridactyla | reverse complement strand
CTGAGAGAGGACACAAAAAATACGAAGACCTGGATTCTAATGAGAAGAAAAATTACTTCAGGGAACTTAGTTACCTATGGAGTTTTAACATCATCTTCCTTACTGTCTTTATATTCCTGAACTTGAGAACATGTATAACATGGAAGAAAATACTGTAGAGAATTAGTAAAAATGATGACAAAGCATTTTTTAATGAGGTGTCTAATAAATGGAAATATAATTAAATATCACTTTTCATGTTTTTCCTACTCTTTTGTCTTTAAAACAAAAATCTGGACTATAATTATCTTATAGATGGTAACATCTCAATAAAGTTTTCTTTCCCAAGAAAACTTGGGGTGGTTTGGGGCTGGGGGACTAACATTTATCAATTGGCTCTCTTGTGCCAGGCACTGTTAGTTATTTTTACAAACGTTGTTTAGGATCAGAAATTTTTCTGGTGTGAGTCTTTAAAATTACAGAGAAAATCCACAGAACACCAAGTTTGGGCATTAGTACTTGGGTATGTTTCATGCACCGTTTTCTTCTTATTTGTGTGTGCATATTTGACTGCATTCAGGAATCAGTATGAAATTTATGGCTTAAATTTGTGGGCTAATTTATGGCTTAAAACCCACTTCTACTCCAAAAGCACTGCACATGTAGATGCTTAATTTTAATAGCTTTCTATTAATATCTTACAATATCAATACTCTCCAAAGAGATATCCTACTCTAAGGCTTTATTGACTAAAAAATTACATTATTACAAAAAGATAATCTGAAATTCTCAGCCGGTGAACATTTAGTAAAAAGTTGTCTATTTCAACAAATGAAACTGAAAAGGCAAGTTTAGGTTTAAATGGGTACCTTTTCCTAGTTCCTTTTCACCACAAGAGAAAGGGATAGTCTATAATTCAAGGGTGGAATAGCACCAGGGGACTGAATGATGTGACTATATCTAATTAAAGTCTTTAGACAATTCTGCCAGAAACATGTATGTAAAATGGCAGGTGACTTAAAACTAGCTAAATAAAATGCCTTTGTATCAATCGCTAGTCCATATTTACTCAGCCTTGTCCATACAATTGGAAAGAAGTGAAAGAAATCTTTTGTGAACCACACACTTAACCTTTAATGAAATGGTATAATTTGATTACCTGCTTCCAGACCAGAAAAATTCCAGGAAAATGTCCCACCCCACATCTTATTCTAACACACTAGATTTAAGACTAGAGTGGTCATTACTGTTAGATCCATACAAATTGGATTAATTTTAGGCAAATCATAGAGCCAGTGTTAAGGTAAATGTTTGCATCTTCAGCTCTATCAGTTTTCCATACATAGATGCACTGTTTTATTTTAAATGTAGTATAAACCTATTGGTTTGAATCTATATTATAATATGTATTGGGCTGAGTATAAAGTAAGGCTTTTCTCTACTAGTATTGAAATGCTATTTTGTAACTGTGATGGTTTGGAGTTGTATGAACTCCAGAAAAATCGGGTTCTTAAAGTTAATCCATTTCTGTGGAGGTAAATCTATTGTAGGTGGAACTTTTGGTTAGGTTACTTCAGTTAAGACTGGCCCAGGGTGGCTCTTAATTCTTTTACTGGAGTCCTTTATAAATGGGATGAATAGAGAGAGGGAGAAAAAGAAAACCACGGAGGCAGGAGGCTGGAGGCAACAAAAACCTAGGAGTGACGTGCCAGACCGCAGATGTTGTCATGTGACAGAGGAGTCCAGCATCGCTGGCAGCAGGTCTTTGGGACGAAAACATCACCTGATGATGCCTTGATTTGGACGTTTCTCTTGGCCATAAATACAATGAGGATTTATTCATAAGCTTGCAAACGAATAAATTCCCATTGTAAAAGCCAACCTATTTCATGGTATCTGCATTACAACAGCCTCTTGGGTTAAGATAACAACCAAAAATAAATTAAAAGTTATGCGAAACATAGCATAAATGTCTTGGAAGCTCCAGGCCTCTTTTCAGTTCTGTGTATTTGAGAGGATACATGACTGCTCCTTGGGAAATATTTACAATAGGAGCTGCATCTCATACAAGTTAACATGCCTTCGGGAGCAAATCAACTGAGACAGTGAGTTAACCTTCTAACATTCCTGCTTTGCTGCAAGACAGATGCTCCTGCTATTGGTCAAGCTCTGTGCTCATCCGGAGTGAAAGGGGGTGTTGGGTGTTAGCACAATATATTGACTGAAATTCATCAGATGCTAACTATAAAAAGGGGCCACACCATTGCTCCGCTAGCTGAAATTATACACTTGTCTTCCCTCCCTCCTACCTTTTTTTTTTTTTATTACCCCCTAGAGCTTCCTTGTCAATATCACCCGAAGGGTAAAGTTAGAACGCCTTCAATGATGGGTGCATTCCAAAATGCTTCCTGGAGCTCTTAAGAGCCCTAAGCATTTTAAGATGAAGTTAGACCTCTAGTTACCTGGAGTCAAATCACACTGACAAAATTACTATACTTCCCAGGGTGAGAACACTGCTCCAACTCTTGGTGACTGCTTTGGTTATATGCTTAGTAGTCACTTTTTAAAAAGAATTATTTAAATATCACCTCCCCTTCCTTTTCTTGCTCTGTTCCCTTCACATACTAATTATTTCAGCTTGGGATCTATTTACCTAGTTTTGTCTGGCTCTCTGGGTAGAATGAAAGGCCCTTGACAGTGAGAAATTATGGCAAACTGGTTCATGTCTAACTGTGGAACCCAACACACAGCATACCATAAAATAGGCGATTGACAAATATTTGTGGTACGACCATATGAAAATAAAAATATACGGGCTTTATCTGTTTGATGTTATAAACTATACCTTTTTATAGTCAAATGAGGCTACTTCTAATCCTGCAAGAATTGAGAAAAATGCAATTTTGGCCATAAATGCTATGTATCTAACATTGTGGTTGTTGTACATAACACGATGCTCCATACCTTTTCCTGTTCTACTCACTTTGAACCCAGAGGCTATTAGAGACATATCCTAGAATGGAGAGGGAAAGACCTTTTCACTCAAAGACACTGGATAGCATTCTTGGAAGGCCTAAGCAGCTGCCTCTACTTCAACATATCAGAAGAGAGGTGGCAGGAAAGTAGGAGGTTAAATTTAGCTTCTATTACATTTAACTTTCTACCATACCAAAAGGGAAAAAATATATACTCAAATTAAATATTGCCAAGGTTTAATAAAATTTGAAGAGGTATAAAATACTTTTTTACTTCAAATTCTAACATTCTACATAGAAACCTTCCTTTTCTGGCTAAAGAAAAATCTACAAATACAGTTGTTTGTTTTGAACCTTTAATAAAAGTAAAAAAATGAATGCAAAAAGAACACAATGTTGAAAATGGTATGAAAGTAAATCTCACTAGACTTTCAAATCTGGTATAGTGCAAATTTTGTTCATACTATTTTACATTTTTACAAGCTCAAATCACTTTGGTTCATATACTTGTTATCAAGTATTGGCAAAAAATTCTTCAGATTCACATTTTTTTGACTACATTATTTCTAACAGATATAGATTTACTTCCAGTTTAAAAGAAAAAAATACTTAAATTGTTTATGCATGATCAAGTATAGTTTAAAGACTCAATTACTGCTTTCATCCAATAACTTTTTTTTTCATAAAATGCTGACATTTTCATTGATAAAAGTTTTTCAGAGAACTAATCATTCATTTTCAATTTCTAAAGATGTATAAGGGATAATTCCAAAGTTCAGAAGGTTTCCATTTTCCCTCCATAGCAAATTAGCTACAGTAACCTAAAAATTACTTCAAGATATTTCTCTCAAAACAAAACAAAACAACCCAGTCAAGAATCATCACATAAACAAAACCAAATCCCATACATTAACACTCACAGGCAAGTTAGTCTAAATTTCCATTCTGACTGGGGACTTCTGTTTAAAAGGAAAGCGTTTTAATCAAGCCTAAACTAACAGAATTTAAAACAAACCAAAAACATTTAAATCACATAATATAAAAAGGTAAATTTATAAGTAAAAATTACAAGTTTACTAAAACCACAAAACTGGAGTATTTCAGTGAAAGGTACAATAAAGTAACTTTACAACCGAAAGAAATTATTGCTGAATTTTGCCTCCATGCAGCACTGAAATGAATGCAGAACCCCTCTCTTAAACATCTCAAACATTAAAAAATAATAATAATAAATATTTCAGAGAATACAAGGCTCAGATTGGTTTTCATATACATTGCACTTGAAGTTTAAGACCCAATACTTGCAAATTAGGTCTAATATGGTCTATGCCATTAAATGAATACATTGTGCTCACCAATATAATTGAATATTTAGAAACACCAAATGGTTCATGTAGTGACATATGCACTTTTCTTTTTACAAGGCAATCACAGATTGCAAATTCTATAGGGCTGTGGGAAAAAAATAGTAAGCTCTATTCTGGAGTATCAAAGAAACAACAAATAATAATTTTGGATAACTGAGATTGAAATACATGGCAGAGATGTATTCACTCTTAGACGATTATGGATTTTCGGTAAGACTTCATAAACTGAGGTGAAAATTTCAATATATCATAGTGTCAAACTATGACTTTTCATTGCCTTCTGCTTTCAATAAGATTGTCTACACAAAATTTCATGGGTAGAGCAAAACGTATAGTTTACATACTGGGAATATACACATAAGTCTGTCACTGAGTGACAGGATTAAACAAGAGTGTGGTTTCTAAAGCATGGCAATGCTATGATCTGACATGGAGTACCTCCCTACACTTGCTCCATTTTTTTTTTTTAACACAACCCTATTTAAAAATATCTTTTGGATAAATATTATTCCTATTATACCACACTTCATCCTTGTTAAGCACCATCAACCCATCTCCTTTGGGCACGGATACAAAATCAGTAATTGGTAACTAAGCTTTAGTTCGAGGCTTTGAAATATGGCAACTTGTTTTTAATAACATAAATGAAATCTAATACTTGGGAAATTGCCACCTGCCTGAGCTCCTATACACAGCCTGAGATCAAATGCTTCCAGAGCACAGACAGGTACAAATGCAGTCAATCAAAGGAAGATTTCAACGTAGGTAGTTATTCTTTCCACATCACTATTCTAAAATAGGTGAATTTTTTTTTCCAGGAGTCATCTGTATAATCAGCCCAATCTAAATAGGTTATTTGAAAAAAAGATAATCTTTGTCACAATCCAATATCACAGATTTTCTTCCCAAATCTTGCCCATTCTTCTGAATCAGTGAGTCTGAAGACTCAATCACTATGTGGCTTTTCAGGAACACCCTAAACGTAAAAGGAGAGGAGGGAAAAAAAAGAAAGATTTCAATATATAATTATAATTTAACTTTAATATGACTGCTACCACACAACTGTCTTCCTTTAACAGTAAATTCAAAGAAAATTAGCACTAAATATATAAATATTTTCATGTTTAATGAAAATAATTATAAATAATTATATAAATCTATTATTAAAATAGATTCAAAAAATCATTTGATGGGAGTAAGGTGATTATCATGCATTAGGAAAGCAAGAAGAACTGGAGCAAGAGATCTGCAATGCTACTAAATTCTTGCTGCATGATCTCATAATGACTGTCTCTCCATAAGCTGTAGCTCTCTTATGTGTAAAATTAGGATAATTCTCTCTACCACAAATGAAATTAAATCTGTAAAGCCCTTCATGCATACTGTCCTATAAATGTAAGATATTGTTGAAAGTATAACTAATTTAAGTTTATAAAGGGAACAACGTATACAGTGAAAATTATGGTAGGACAGGTGTTCTAAAAAGTTCTAACTCACTGCAATTTTAGTAATTACATTCTTAAATTATCTTAATTCCTTGAGGTTAATTCTTGAGGTTGTATAGCTCAAGTATGGGAAGTTTCTGCTGAAAACTTTTACTAACATCTGACAGTTCCATTACAACCTACTCTGTCAGCAGTCTGGTGAAACTGATAGTTGACAGAGGTCATTATCTATGGCCATACAACCCTGAACGTGCCTGATCTCGTCTGAAACAGGTCATGTTTTACAATCTCTAACAATGACTCTAGCTCAAATTTACACAGAGCTTTAGTTTGGAAATCCTTTCTACATGATCATTTCTCATTTGACCCTCACAAAAATCCTGAGAAAGATACTGTAGTCATTATATGCCAGGTAAACTCTCAATAGAGAACAGATGTTTTACTGTTGAAGAAATAGATCCAAAGAGATTCCTAAGGTCACAATGGAACTTCAATGGCAAACTTCAATGAAAAAACATTTTCTTCCTCTGAATCTAACAATACATTTCACTTTACTTAATTCCTCCCCCCACCCCCCGCCTTGGCCCATGCTTTAAGATGAAGGAGCTGAACATTAAGATTACCTTATCTAGAAAACTGTAAGATCTTATTTAAACAGAAAGGAAAGAAATTTCAAGAGTCTTGGTGAAGTCACTCAGGAGTTTTGGTATGCTAATAAGGAATATGCATATGTTTAAGAATTGGTAATAGGAAAGGATTACAAATCCTTACAAATACAGACTTGAAGGTTCTAAAAAACTTCATCTAGACAAATAAAGAGCAAACTCTATCAACCTGGGAAAAAACTGGCCACTATATTTTAGTACCTATTCACTAATGTGCTGATAAAAAAGGAGAAGACAGGGTGCATGGGTGTTCAGTGGTAGAATGCTCACCTTTCTTGCAGGAGACCTGGGTTTGATTTCTGAACCATGCACCCCCTCACCCCCCCAGAAAAAAAGTAAAACTAGAAGACAGAAGTGTAGAATCCACGGTCTATTGGAGACTAAACTTAGGTTTGGTATTAGTCTAAGAATACAATGACTACAGAGATGAGATAACATAATTAGCCTAAGACTGATATAACATTTGACACATTTTCATTAGGGTTGCCTGATAGTCATAAATCCAGAACACCAGCATAGATTTTTCTTAAACATAGTTAGAGGATGATGGACAAGATATGAACTATGTTTAGAAGGGGAATATGGCATATTTTTGAAAAGCATGGTTCAAATTCCATCTCTGCTACTCATTTGGGCAAGTTGTTTTATCTTCCTAAAGGCTGTTTTATGAGGACTATATTAGATAACAATTAAAATGTTTAGCACAATGCCTCATATATAGTAAATGCTCAATAAATGTTAGCTCTCAAGAACAATACTATTGTTGTTATCATTAACAACTAAATTAGGTCAGTCAAAAACAGGAAAGGCAAATTAAATTTTATGCTGAATGAGGCATAATTTTTTGTAATTAAGTATTGCTGTGGAATGCAGGACAACAGGAAATTAATCTGCGATTTATTGCTATTGATAATTTGAACTCTTACCTTTTTTTTGAGAAAAGACTTCAAACAATTGGTAGTAATAAATACAAATTCTATTAAATGATGGCTACAGATTCATTATTTTCTTTTTTAAACATGTAGGCCAATAGTAAAGGCTTGAGCTGTATTTTAACTGTAAGTAATGATAGTCTGTAGCTTTGGGGCTTGGGTATCCTTGCAAGTAATTGCATTTCTTTCTAAGAGAGAACCATAATCATAGTTCAGAAGGCATTTTAAGAAAGTTGAGACAGAATGAGGAGAAGGATGCTGAGGGCACTAGGCAAAAATATCATCAGCATCAAACATGAACTTGAGTTATACTGGAATTTGTCAAATTTAATCATAGTGCTGAGATTTTCATCTTCTTCAGTGTAGTCATATCCTTTTACAAAAGCTTTACTTGGCATATTTAAACCAAGCATTAGCTCTTAAATAGAGTCCCTAAAATGGAATATGAGAAAAGTACTTCTATCAGAGAAGACAGCACTCCCTGTATACAATTTCAATGGGCACAGTCTAGTAAATGAAAATAAGCAGTAGTAATTAATTCCATTTTTAAGGCATTGAACAAATTCCTGGGTTTTAAGGGTAGAAATGAGTTTTCAAATTTTGAATAGCAAAAGAATGAACTGGCTTCTGAGAACGTAATTAGATAAGAAAGCTATTCATTTCTTCAAATGAAAATAATTAAAGAAATAGGCTTAACTATTCTCATTCTTAAAAAAATAAAATATTTGTTGTTCTCTTTAAAGATGGTGTTATAATTGCTACCCTTGGCTAATTAAGATTCTGATTAGTGGTAACTTACATCATGATCTAAGCGTCAAGACTCTACAAAAGCATATTAAGAGAATATTTTCTGAAGTTGACTAGATTCAAGGATGCAAATATGAAAACATGTAAAACAAGGGAGGAACACTATTTTCCTAATTTGTGAAGAAAATGTCACAGAACCTTAGTTCTCCTATGGCTGAAGATTCTTTTGCCAACTTTACATAAATCCACCTAGTTCCTTTGCCCTGGGGACCCCTGCTCCAGAGTATCAGGATTTAGGGAGCTAGCAATCAAGGGCCCTAATCTGGTATGCATGTACTAGGGCCTCGGGCTGCATCTGGCAGACTGCTTTTAATGTGATTCCCTCACCCCCTGCTCATTACAACCATCTTCTGCTAGTTTTGGTCTATTTATGCTTAGGGGGAAAAAAACCCTTCAAAACAAAAAGCACTACGAAAAGCTGTAGTTAGGTGGGGATAGTCAATGTTACAAAAAATCAGTTTTTTAAAATAAACCTTATTATAAATACACTTTTCATTCTTTAGCTGACATAATCTGAAGCAAATATATCTTATACTCCCAATTCCAGTCTCATGAAAAATACAAATTTGGCTTCACGAACTGTTATCTTTTTGCTGATGTAGCAGCATGAATTTTAGAAAGGATTTCTGTTGACCTTATGGAACATGGCACGAAGAGCAGAATTATTTCAGCCTGAATTGGATGGAGGATTTGCTTAGGGGAAGAGGGGGGTGTACGGTAAAAAGTCACTTAAATCAGAATGTGAAGGATATTTAATTTCTATTGAAAAACTGTGCACCGTGCTCCCAAAGTACTACTTCTAGAACACTCTCTATTGCTTTCAGAAGACATTATTATAGTTATCTTGAGGGATGGCAGATAGGAGAAACGAAAAAGGCAAAGAGACCAGATGGAGGGTATTCCGACTGTGTAAACTTGAGGGGGCGAAGAGAGGTCTGAGGGTTTAGATCAGGGCAGCAGTAGCACTGGAAATATTAAATAGACCAGGTCTGAGAGCTCTTATGAAGGGAGGGCTGAGAGGACATAGCTACTGACTCCTGGTTTCCTTGTTATCCACGATATAATTCCAAGGCTTTGCTCTCAGTAAAATGACAGGCTCAACTACAGAAATAGGAAGTCAGAAGAAGAGCCAGGACTTTCTTGTATCCGTGAAGGCACAGAGAGAAAGATGAGAGTCCTGCTGTGACCTCTAAGTCAACACATTTAAAATAAAACTCATTATAGAGTGTTTACAATTATAAAAGTATGTTTTCATTATAAAACTTTTTTTTTAACTTAGGATAGGGGGAAAAAAAAATCTAAAAACCATATTCAAATCTTCCCCAAAATAATTCCTTTTAGACACCTTCTTTATTTCCCAACTATATATAGGTTCTTCCTTACTATTAAGGAGTATTATAAGTCTATTTTTCTTTGCAAAATCAGACTGATCTATCCCAGTTCTGCATTCTAAAACCTTTACAAACTCATTAAAGTAATTATATTAGAAGCTGCATTCCATCATTCTAATCAGTCTCCTGATTTCTTACTGCATACATACAGCTGTAAATATAGTAACAGTCTGAATATAAACTACTGACTATAGTAGGAGTTGAGCATAGAGGAAGAAGTACAATATTCTCATGTGACGCTTTATGACCAGACTTTTTTTTCCCCTCTGGATGGGGAAATGTTTTATTAATAACTGTTTCTTTTCAGACATTTTATATGACCAGACTTTTAATATAAAGAAAAGCATAGCCTTTTATTTCCCCATTAAGAGACACGAGAAACACAAAAATTTTTCAATTAAGTATTTTCTGTTTTGGCAGCAGACCCATAGAGAAGACGAATTACAAAGGAGTAGAAGAAGATGTTTTAGACTCAGTAACTAATGGAATAATACAAATTCTATCTTTTTGAAGTTACATTTTTGTGAAACACCCAAGCAGCCTTCAAATCCAACCCCTCACACATGGGTGCCAGCTGCACAAATAAACAAGCCCTTATTACAAATAGGATATGTGGTGCCAAGATAAAGTTTTCTGAGATGCTGCAGAGTTTATCCCTGAGAGCAATGGTCTGTATACTTACTCTGGTTTCTTTCTTTCATTTCCTTTAGTTCATTTTATTTAAGCCCTCCAGTTAAAGTCAACTCAAAAAAGAAGAAATAACATTTAAGTGTCCACATGTAATTTTTTTTACTCAAGTGCTCAAATGTCAATTGCTAACTACTGAAAAGAACTGCTAGAATTACCCTTGAATTAATCTGCCCATTATATCTCTCTCAAGAAATGCTTCTATGCTTTGGAAGAGTACTATTTTTCTTTCTTGCAGTAAGAACAGGTGCAGTGTACAGGTATGAAAGTACATCCACCTGTCCATCTCACCTGGTGATCAGGGGCACACCCAGCAATGCTCTTCAGAGTTCGCCTTCTCTGTGCCCAGCTCTACGTGTATGCTTGGAATGGTAGTGCTTGTAGTCTAGACTGCTTGCAACAGCCCCTGACCTGAGAAGGGCCTCTGCATCCTCAAACTCTATTTGCATCTGACCAAGGGCTGAAGACATCACTAGTTTCTCTAGCATCATCTACACCCACTTTGATTGTGTTAGAAAGAAGTGTTGATTGACAGATTCTTAGGGACCAGTGCTGTTGCATAAGATCATCCAAACTTGGTTCTGATACTAATGGAAGGGAGGACATTAATTATAGACCATTCACTTGAGTCATTTCAATAACTTTCTATCTGCTGGTTACAATAGTAGTAATGTGAATTTGAAAAGCTATTTAACATACCTGTAACATGAAGGGCTTTGTTGAACTAGAATTTTAGTTACTTTCTGACTCTAAAATTATGAATTTACGAATCTATAAATCTTTATAATTGAGCAAAGGATTCCTGGAAATCAATATTGTTTTTAGTGCATACTTTTCTCAATAATTGTTGTTCTCGACTCTGAACAAGATATAATATAAACTGCAATGCAAATTATGTAAAGCAATTCTGTCAAAGAGATAAATGATAATTTTACTTACCATAGCCAGTTGTCGTCCTATGTTTCCTACTGTTACACCTCCTGAGAAAAATATACATGGGAGCCAAGAACGAATATAGAGAAAATCTGGGGATGTATACCTGGAGCAAAAACAATAACAATATTTGTTGTGCCTTTCCAGTCAATTTCACTAAGTTTAGTTCAATTCTGGATGAAAGATTTCTTTAATGGGGATATATACAATGCATATTAATCACAAAACGTTGCAAAATGTTGTATTTGAATGATAATGTTTTATCGCAACTATCTGATTTTTCTTTAAATTATTGATGGTACATTTTTAATAAGTGAATCAAAAATAAGTGGCATGCCAACTCTGCAAGTGAAATCACTGCCCTCCCCGCTACGTGCGACATGACCTCCAGGGGTGAAAGTCTCCCTGGAGATGTGGGAGATGATTCCCAAGGTGAATCCAGACCTGGCACCATGGGATCAACAATTCCATCTTGACCAAAAGGGGGAAAAGAAGTATAATTAAGAAAATATCAGTGGCAGAGAGCGTTCAAATAGAATCAAGAGACTACTCTGGAGGTTGGTCTTATGCAAGCTTCAGGTAGACCTTGCTACTTATCATAACCTCCCAACCCCCAACTAGGACCATTCCAGCCAATCCTAAAGAACACCTAGGGCAATATATGAGATTCCACAAGGGTTCCATGCACTAGAGTAACTTTCTAGAAACCTACAACCTCCAGATGGGTCCCTGGTCCAGATAAGTCCTGAAACCTAGCCCAGCCTCTCCAGAACATCAGATAGTTCCATCTCCCTACCCCATATTAGTGACAGACCCTTCCAATATCAAAAATTTAGAATTGCCATAGCCCAAACAACCCCAATGAGAGGTATGGAAAGATCAAAGGTGATTGTGGATTATACAGTGAAGATAGGATTTAACAAATTAGTATCAATCATTAAATTGATATCTCTTTTAGTCTCCAGTATTTTAGAACAGCTAGAAATAAAAACATAAAATTATGAAATTGTAACCCACGCCAAAGTCTGAAATATGTTCTACAACTAATTGAGGTGCTGTGCTTTGAAATGTATAGCTTTTTTGTATATGTTATTTTTCACAAAAAAAGAAAGAAAAAAAGTCGATTGTCATGATAAAAAAATATTTAAGCCTTCTAGCCTCCTATATTCTGGAGCAGCTAGAAGGAAAAATTTGAGAGGATCGTATGGTAGCCCATGACAAACTCTGGGATCTAGCCTATAACCTCCTGTTGAAGAGTGCTTTGAAAACTATTGCTTTTTTATTTCTTTGCTTTGTATATATATTATACTACACAATAAAAAAATTTAAAAAAAAGGTGGCATGTTTGAGAATTTCATGCCTAAATCTATGTCATGTATGTATAAAAGCTAAATAAAATATGAAAGCCTGTAAGTTTAATGAACATTTTAAATAAAAAGCTAAATAAAATATGAAAGCCTATAAATTCAATGAACATTTTAAATAAAAATAACAGTCCTACAAAATGGGTTTAAAAAGTCAACATTTGAGAACATATACTCACTGATAAACACCATTATATACAAGAAACTGAGTGATCAGCGTGGCTAGAAATGCTATGGTAATTCCAAGCCCAAGACCACTTCTTGAACGATCAAATGTCCACCAAAGGCCCAATGATAGGGCTGCTAAAGTCAAAGACAGCTGAACATTATTGGCAAAATCCAATTTCTGGTGATGCAAAAGTTAAGGAAAAGTTCAAAGATTTTCTTTTTCTTTTCTTTTTTTTTGCATGGGCAGGCACTGGGAATTGAAACCAGATCTCCAGCATGGCAGGTGAGAACTATGCCACTGAGCCTCTGTGGACCGCCCATTTAAAGACTTTTAACAAAATCAAAAAACATTTTTCTTTTAAAACAAGACCTACATGTAGGCTTTTCATCTTTGTGCACACGTAATTCTCTATCCAGAAAAATGTGACTAATAAGCTAGAGAAAGGATTTGTTGGATACAGGGTGACTGTAATGACTATTTGAAATTTCTCTAGGATCACTTGAATCAAAAACAAAGTTTAAGAGTAAAATTTTTTGAAAACTATATTATAAATAAATTCTGCTAGTATTTCAACAGTAAAACAATATATTTTGATATTAAGTCATATCTAGTCCTATGCTTCCTTCTTTTTATTAGTAACAATTTGAAGTGAGCAATCACTATCTTTATGGTCGCATTATGACAACACCTAGTCAGAATGGCGGCATTCAAGTGCATTATATATTCTGAAATGTTTAAGACAATAGCCTATTTTCATTACTACTAATCAACTAGTGACAGAACAAATTGTAAGGGCTAAGATATTTTATAATACCCATTTTTTACATTCTTACTAATATAGGGGTAGAGCAGATTTAAGGATCTGTAACTCTAAAAATAACTTTTTCTAAGATTTTTAAATGTAATCTAATCGAGGCCCAGTAAACTATGGACCATCTTCCTGAAATACTCACTTATGTATAGATACAAAAATATTCCACTCAATGAATTTCATCTGTGGACACTAGAAATTTAGGGTGTCCCTTAACCTCCTCTTCTAGAGGATAATTTTTGATGGGCTATTGGATTTTTGTGGTCAGAGCCAGGAAGTAAGTAGAGAAGCAGAGACAGATTTCTCCACTTAATCTATGAAGAAGTGGCAACAAATAGCACAAAATTCATCAGTTCTCACTTCTTCACAGGAACCACCAAATCCCTACACTGGAAGGATATAAAACAGAAATTCAAAAGTTAATTTATTACTAGAATTCCTAAAGAACAAAAGATACTTTCTGAAGAATTAAAGAATAAATAAGTTTATTCTACTTCTGGTATTATTTTAAATGTTTCTTGAAATGTTTCTGGAAGGACTCCAGAAACCATATCTAAAAATCCTCTTAAGGGTAAACTAAGTAATATCCTTTGAAATAAAATATCTGGAAAATTTTCAACTAAGCTGTGTGGTAATATATGCTCATTAAAACTAACAAAATGCTTCAACATATCATTGAGAAGGATACGGCACTTGCATGGTTGATACCAACAAAAACTGCGATACAACGCATCACGCTGGCCCATTCTCTTTTAAATTTATGGGGTTCTCCAAGATGGCTGTCAATACAGGGGTAGAGTAAGCCCACAACAGCTGTTAAAAAAAAAAAGACAGGATTAGAATACAGTAGTTTAAAATGATAGTATTTCTATGTGATAATTAATATTTTACTCAAACAGGTTCTTTCCTTAGAAAGTTAATATACTGCCACATTATATTTAAATTAAGATTAATTTCATATTTTTGTCTTTTGGAGTAAAAATACAATCAATCACACTCTTTTTACAAGTTCAAAAAATATCAATGTTATTTGGTTTAGTTAAACAAATGTCTCAAATGAATCAAGCAGAAGGTTTCGTTTCCCATGGAGGCTTTGAGTACAAAAAACTTAAACGACTGCATAATTAATGTTCTATTACCATCAAGTGTTATTTTGATTAAACAATGGAAAGGCAGACTTACATGAATACCCTCGAGATCACAGGTCATATCACAAGTCCTTACACGCACCCAACAATGAGGCTGGGCACATTTGTGCTGATTTGAATTTGATGGGTAATAAATTTAGGTAATAAAGAACACTCATTTCACATGCCCACAGGGGTACTAGACCTAGGTTTTTTTTTTTTTTTTTTGGCATGGGCAGGCACCGCGAATCAAACCTGGGTCTCTGGAATGGTAGGTAAGACCTCTGCCTGCTGAGCCACCATGGCCTGCCCTAGACCTAATTTTTAAGGGAGTGAAAGCATTTACTTTGGGAGACACAATACCAGTTGTGTACATAATTTTGTGGTTAGGTACTAGAGAAACAGGGGAGAGAAGATACTCATAAGCAATTTTCTATTATTCTTCAGCTAAGTCCTATGCGTCCCCTAACGTGTGGAAAGAGCACTGGACCAGGAACAGAAAATGTGTCATCCAATTCCAGTTTGCCCTCTAATGGGATGTGGCTTTTGGGGTTTGTTTGGGGTTTGTTTTCTCCAATTATGTAATTGGAAAGCAGAGAAGGAAGAGATCCTTGTGGTCCGGAATAGTTAGGAAGTTTCAAAGACACAGAATTTTAAAGAATGATAGAAAATAAAGAATTTGGGTAGGGGGCAGTTATGATATTCCAGAAGAGAAGTAAAACATAAACTGCATCTAGAGTACTGAGGCTCTTGGAAGCCATGTAACAGTTTTACCTTGACATGGTATGAAAGAAGTAGACATTTTAGGTTCTTGAATAGAGAAACAACACAGGAAGAATCAGTTTTAGTCAAATACTCAGTTTTCAATTTCGTATTATCCTTGATCAAGTTCCAGTTTTGGGGTTTTGAAAAATGAAACCCAAACAACTGCACAGTTTACTTTACTAAAACATGACCTGACCTCTTACAGTAAATCGGTAAAAATGTATTATGGGAATATTTCTTCTTTATGCTTGGGGCTGGTTAAAAAAATACATGGGGTACAAGAAATAGTATTTCAGATACTCCTGGGATTTCTTGACGCTTCAATTACAAATATGGAGGCTAAACTAAAATATTTCACTTAAGATCAAATTTTTGGTTCAAAGAAACAAAAGTTGGGGCCTATTTTTCTGAGAACAAAGATTAAAACACTATCCACTGCTTAATAATTACAGTATCCCTTAGATGATAATATGCCCTATATGCCCTAGCTAGAACAACAACTAGATTTTCTACAAGACTCTTTCTTTCTTATTGTTCTGAGACTATTGAGACTCCATGCTTCCGCAGTGCAATGTATATTCCTATATTCCAGGGAGGCTGTATGGACAGACTTATGAACAGTGGCTCTTAAGTGACTGTTAATCTCAAATGCAGTGGCTCTGCCACTTACTAGCTGGGCACCCTTGGACAGTATTACTTCACCTCTCTGTAATTCAGCGTCCACATTTGTAAAATGGAGCTAAGTACAGGATTGTTGTAAGGATCAAAAAAAGTAAAGCACATAAAGTAAGCAATCAATATAAATACTAGCTACAAGGAAAATATTAGGGTGCTCCTCATATTGTATTGTAGTTACATATATACATGCTTCTTTGTTTTCCCCACTGGACTATGGGACTCTTAAGGATAGGGGCTTGTCATACTTTTATATTACAAGTATATAAAATGTAATATTTTATATTATACCTGGCAAATACTTATAAAATAAACGAGTGCTATGTGACACTAAGGAAGTACTAAGTGATCTGCTGGGCTAAGATCAATTCAGTATTGTTATAAAACTGGCTAAGTGACAACCAAGAAATTCTACTTAAAAAAAGACAGTCCATGTGGGCACAATTGGGCTTACTCTCTTCCTGCCATATTTAATCTATAGAGCTAACAGTTCTAGGGAGCAAAAAAGGCTTGGTTATTGGCCGCAGTTCACTTGGATGTCCTGGCAAAAGGAAGTGCTGAGAAGTTGCTCCCTTGGCAACCACCTCTCGAACACATGTGACGGATTTGTTTTTAGTTATCCAGCAGTGTAGCATGTTCACTCAGGCAACCAGTTGGAACTCAGCACTGCGGCTCACCAGTTCTAAAGGCAGCCAATCACAGGGCAGCTAGCTCTTGATGACAGCTGCAGTGCTATACTCAAGACTGTCCTTAGTCTGCCCAGAGGAAGAGGAAGAGAGCTTGGTTTGGCACAGGCATTTGCTTAAACAGCCAATTATCTCCCTACCTCATCTCCATCACTGGACTTCCTCAAACTTGGAGACAGCTGTTGCTTAGACTAGCATTTGGAGGTTTGATAATACTCTCTACCCCTCTTTTCTTTACTTAAATTAAAAAAAAAAAACTGGTAACAGTGTTAATTTGTGAGTGGCTCCATTTTCAAATAAATGCTCCTTACTGACAATAAACAAATAAATATTTATATACACTTTTTAAAATAAAATAAGAACAGTTACTTACCAGCTGCTGTCCCACAACAGGGAGGTACCCACCAGGCTGAGGAGAAGATGGTGGCAATAACTTCTTCGGGGAAAAGGGTGACATTTCTCTGTATCTGCAGTAGGTTGAGCACAAGAGCTAGGACAACTCCAACTAAGAAAAGCACAAGGCTTCTTTGCACCAAGTGATGATGCCAACTGTTAGCGTGGCTGCTGCCGCTACTGTGGCCACTGGTTCCAGTGCTCCGGCCCCTCCGAGAGGGGTCTGTGGTCACAACACTGTGGTCCACCAGCAGAGAGGGGCTGGAAACAGACGAACTGATCATTTCTCCCACTTTTGCTGCCAGCCCTCCAGCACTGGCTTTCAGGTATTTTGGGTGCCTCCCACCGTGAGCACAGGAACAACTCCAGAAGTGACCGTCTAATCTGGGCATCTGTTACCACCAAAGGTCGAGATGAGTTTCCTGGAAGTGAAAAAAAAAGGGAGGGGGGAGGAAATAAAGAGGCGAAGAAAGTCAAAGAAGCCTGGAGCTTCCAGCCCTGTGGCCCAAGTCAGATGCTGAAGGCTACACTAATATTCATCCCCAGCACATACAGTAAGAACAAAAAAGTTCCTCAAGGAAGTTAGTAGTGGCTATCCTAGCAGACTTCAGCCACCTTGCATAACCGAGTTACTGCACTTAGATAAATTACCTCATGTCTGTTCTTTTGTCACAAAATGAACATATAAAAAAACTACCCATATATTCTATCTGGGTGATACATAAGTTGCTTGAAGGTATGCAGAAGCAATATGTGAGATGAATATAACCATAACTCTACAAAATAAAGCAGAAACTTTAAAACTACCCGCCTACCAAGAATCCCTACTCTATATGTCATGAAAAGCTTGTCCATTCGGTCCAAGAGTTTTCAAGGCACAATGCACATCTGCCACGAAACTTTTAAAACTAGCATAAGGAAAACATCCCAATCTTCAACCAGCGTTTCGCAGAAAACGTTAACAGGATCAAAACTGCTGGCTTTGAACTGAAAAAAGCGACGTAAGAAACAGCAGCACTGGTTAACCACATTTGGACGCCGGCAACGACTTACTATTTTAACCACACAACTGCGTGCATGGTTGCACCTCCCACCAGAAGAGTGCACGGAATCCCGCTTATCCGGGAAGTAGGGGGCGTCCGGCCCATCAACCCAAAGAACTCAGGCCAAGGCACCTGAGCAGTCAGGCCTCCAGGTCTACATTTCAGATTCCGTTAGGAAAGTTCATCTATTCGAGCTCCCTGGGAAGGAAGGAGAGGCTCCAGCACCCGGGCAGCTGGGGCCTCAGGAGTGGGTTCTACGTTCTGAGCAGCCCCCGCTGGCTTCCCCGCCGGCCCCCGGTCCCCGGCTCGCGCCCCCTACCCGGGCATCTCCCTACCTGCCTGAGGGCGCCCGCCCGCGGGCTCGCCGAGGCGAAGGAGGCGGGGTTACCGAGGAGGAGCCGCCGCCGGTAGAGACTAGCCCTTAAGTTTCCCCCGCAGCATCCAGCAGGCAGTAAAAGCTTTATATCCCGGGCCGGGAAGCTCCCAAATCACGTTACCACGGCCCAGCCTACCCGAAGTCACCCGCCGCCCCGCCCCCACACGCCGGCCCGGCCGGGGGCGGGGCCTCGGTCTCCCGCCCGCGCGCTCCGCCCGCTCCCGCCCTCCAGGTAAACATTCGGTCTGGTGAGGCCTCGGCCGCCAATGGGAGGCGGGCGGCCCATATGACGTGGCCGACACACCACCCGCCTCCCTCCCGACAGTTACGAACCGTAGGGGCGGGAGCCGGGTCCGGCTGCCTCTCAGCTCCGCGGAGTTGGACCTGGGGCCGAGGGAGGGGCGGCGCCGCCGGGGGACGCGAGCCTGGGGTGGCGGACGCCCGCGGAGGAGGAGAAGGGAGCCGAGGGAAGCGAGAAGGGCACGTTGGGGGCCGGACCCACCGCTCCGCCGCCGGCCCCCCGGCCCCGCCCCGTGCGCGCCCAGCCCGGGGCTGTGGCGGAGGCGGCCGCGTGGGCAGGTCGCAGCCAACGTGGCCCGGGGCAGGCGTCACGCGCCTCTCGCCCCACCCGCGTGGCGGCCTCACCTTCGAGGCGCCTGCGCGGCTGGAGCACGGCGCTCTGGCCGGGCCGGTAGCACTTCGACCCCCACCGGGCAGAGGAGGAAGGCCAGCCGTTAGAGGGGGCTCCGCGCAAATTTTGACGCTTGGGGCCAAAGTAAAACCTGAACGGCTGTAGAGGAGACTCTTGATCTTTGGGAAAGGGGCTTTAATGGCTAAGGAAGCGGATTTATGGTATACAACCTGTAGGTGTAGCTCCCAAACCTCGCGTTAAGCGATTTGGGGTCATTGCAGCCTCAAAGGTGGGCCGATTGATAAGAGATTTACCTTCTTTCCTGGCCCCCTTCACTTTGATCATCAACAGAGAAAACAGTTTTTGCCTTAAGTGTGTGGACCTGGCATATCTTGTTTTTTAACAAGGAGTCCTGCAGACGCCCCGCATTACGGCTCCAACCTTTATTTCATGTAGGGATACCCCTTTGTAGCCCTTAGGCTCTTGATAGTTACCATAACTATTAATTTTAAATGAGCTAATGCATGCAGTGATCAGAATGGTCCCTAATATGTAGTAAGGGCTCGCTAAATATTAGATATTAATTTGTGTGCGTGTGTATGTATGTGTTGTTACAGGTACTTTTATGCTTACCTCCCACCAGACAGAAAATCCTTTATGAGAAAAAATAAATGATAAATATTCCATTCACACAAGGATTATTTTCTAATCCTCACATTTGCAAAGCAAACCCTCAAAGCCACTAAGGAGAAAAGAAAATGTTAAACACAAAACATTTGAAAAAGTAGACTGTTTCATCTTGTTGACATGTGTAATGCATTTATATCCTGTTTATCACATGTGTCACGCCATCTAAGAATAAGCTCAGTAGGCCGGCATCATGCCAATTGAAAACCTGCAACATGTTGAACGAGATCTACAGTATTTAAAATGTTCTTCAACAATAGTAGAGAAAGATGTGGTCTTTTGTACTAGCTGCAGATGAGCAGAGGTTGCAGAGGAAGTTTGTGCTGTAAATAGCAACTCTTCATGGCCATGAGAAGATCCTATACTTAGAAAACTTGAGTCACACCTACCATATGGCAACATGAAATAACCGTTTGTCCTGCATTCGCCAGGTTAAGATCGTGGCTCTAAGCCAGAAGGTTAAACAACAGAAAGTGAAACATCTTCATGCGGTATCAATATTTCTCAAAAGTTTTCATGTTTATTTGTAAGGGTGGGTGAGAGAGATTCATATGAATTTTTAATGACAAAACGGGACTTCAGGGAAAAGTAGTGTTTACAGCAGCTGTGCTCACACTCCTTGACTGTAAGGGATGTTTCATTAGGAAAATTTGAGAAGCCACGTGTGAACACATTTGCCAGTCATTAATTTGTTTCTATCACTCCAGAGTCATTACCAAATTTCTCTTTTCTTACTCCTCTTTGTGGCTGAGACATAGCTTAGTTGTGGTGTGTCTTAAACCCAGTCTGATGCCAACCTGGTGTGAACTTCACCTAATCTCTTCTACTTTTCTGAGAGCACAAAGTGTGGTCACTATGGATTGTAACTGAAAGTTTCTCTCAAACCCTTTTGGTCAATCAAGAAGGCATAGCATTTGCTAATAAGGTGACTTGCTTTCATTCCTTGAGCTTGAACCAGATGTGTGTAAGTGGATGGAAATGGAGGGGTTAGATGGAGCTCTTTCCCTTTCCCTTCAGAATGGATTGGGCAGAATCAAGGCTTTCAGATTCTCTCAGTATCCTCTTCAGGGCCTGTTCACTGTTTTATATGTTGTTGCGAAAGAGTCAAAAGAGTTTTGACTTCAAGAAATATTGTAGTTTGAGTCTTGGATCATTATATCTATTCCACTTTGCCGAAGTGGGCAAAGTCATATGTATACAATCATAGCAGCATTGGAGCTTGGTATGTATTAACAAAAATAAAACTAAAAGCAGCCTAATTGTCAGCTGATAGGAAACTGGTTAGATGAATGATGGCACCTCAATAGAATGGAATGTTATGTAATTGAGAATCATTTCTTTTTTAACTGCCAGGAAACTATATTCTACTCTGTCATTAGTGTCAAGCCCATAAACATTTTGAGAATCACTGATGTAAAACTGTCAACCTCATGGAGCTGCATCTGCATTATAGTCTTGACCCTGAGATGTAGATATGTGATGGATTCAATTATGAAACACCAGCAAATACAGGAATCTTTGCTTTATTGGGACCGTTTTCATAAACTGGTTTATTCAGGTATGTGAGACCCAAAAAACAGGTAAAAACTCTTTGCATACCTATTGAGCTGCTTGCTATCTACATGGATTCCTTACATAACAGAAACCAGTATATCTGTCTTCTAGGATTTAAGATGTTTGGTTTTCTTTGTTTATATCTTTCTCCTGCCATTCTGCTTGACCATGTAAATTACCCCAATATCGCTTTCAATTGTAATACCTCTTAGTTACAAGATATTACCATGTAAAGCTATTTTATAGATTCCTGAGTTGCTCGGTTCTTATTTGGGAAGGGGCTATCAATTCCCTTAGGTAATTGGTATGCTAAAGTCTCTATTAGTTTCCTAGGGCTGCTGCCACAAATGACTGCGAATTCAGTGGCTTAAAGCAATATAAATTTATTCTCTCACAGTTCTGGAGGCAAGAAGTCTGAATCAAGATGTGGGTAGGGTTGGTTTCTTCTGGAGGCTCTGAGGGAGGATCTGTTCCATGCCTTCCACCTAGCTTCTAGTGGGTGGCATTCCTTGACTTGTAGATGCGTTACTCTAAGCTTTGTCTTCGCATGATGTCCTCCTCTTTGTGTGCATCTGTGTCTTTATATGACCTAATTCAGTATGACCTTGTCTTAACTAATTACATCTGTAAAGACCCTATTTCATGTTTTCAGGTTTGAGGTGGACATGAATTTTGGGAGGACTCCATTCAACCTGGTACATGGTCTATTTACTCTGTCACCTTTTTCTTTCTAGCTGACCAAGCCAATATTAAGACAAACCAGCCTCTCTGACCATCCTCTCCTTTCATCTGTACTGGGACAATTTCAACCATGGGGACAGGAGTCAGGGAGGCCCTGTGAAGCTGAGGCTGCTCCACGTATGTGGAACAAAGCATACTGTGGGAGTGTGGAAGGGCCGCCTGTGGGCTGTCTTTTCTTGGGTCCTTGATGAATGTTGTCAGCTCAGCCTCTTTTAATCTAAGGTAGAGTTTATCACTGCATTCCCATTGTATGTGGTTGGCCCGAATGCCTATATAATCTGACTCCATGAATCAAGTCACTCTAGGATATTGACAGTTGAATAGTTGGAATTTATTCTCTTGGGGACTTCAACTTCAATATCAGAAACCATATTCAAATATTTTGAGTGTTTGACACTCAACACTTGGAATGATAGCATCTGTCTTGAACAGGATGGTGAAATAGGACACAATGCCTTGATAGCTGTTCTAGACACAGAAGAATCATGGGAAATCTGAGTGTTTTGAGATATCATCTAGTGAGCTATTTGCCCTTAGTTGTATTCCTGCTATTCTTTTATTATAACATTAGTCATCATACAACCATAATATTTTAAGAAATAGGGTAGATGACTAAATATGTGTATTTTTTTTCAGCCTTAAAAAATTTTTTTTTTTGCATCGGTAGGCACCGGGAATCGAACCCAGTTCTCTGACCTGGCAAGTGAGAATTCTGCCACTGAGCCACTGTTGCACTGCCCATGTGTATTTATTTTTCTTTCTTTCTTTTCTTTTATCTTTTTACATGGACAGGCACTTGGAAGCAAACCTGGGTCTGTGGCATGGCAGGCAAGAATTCAGCCATGGAGCCACTGCCGTACCGCCCTATATTTATTTTTAATAAAACAACATAACCTGCTTGCTGTAAAGCATCTAAACAGATGGAAAAATACTTTTAAAAAGTACCTATGATCCCACTACCTAGGATAGCCACTGTTAACACTTTGGTGTGTATGTTTCCAGATACTTTTTCTATGTACATGTATGTATGTTTTTAAAAACATAAATAGGATCGTATTTCCTCTTCTTACCTAAGAGATCCTGAACATTTCTCAGAGTCAATAAGTATAGACTATACTATCATTTAATAGCAGAATTGTATTCCTGAATGTTGAGGAGTGTCTTAGCTTACTTGCTAAGACTTTTTTGGTAAGTGTAATCCCACGGTGTTCTAGTTTGCTAGTTGCCAGAATGCAATATACCAGAAACAGAATGGCTTTTAACAAAGGGAATTTAATGAGTTGCTAGTTTACAGTCCTAAGGCTGAGAAAATGTCCCAATTAAAACAAGTCTATAGAAATGTCCAATCTAAGGCATCCATGCAGGGAAAGGTACCTTGGTTCGAGAAGGCCGATGAAGTTCAGGGTTTCTCTCTCATGTGAGAAGGCACATGGCGAACACAGTCAGGGCTTCTCTCTCAGCTGGAAGGGCACATGGCGAACACGGCGTCATCTGCTAGCTTTCTCTCCTGGCTTCCGGTTTCATGACACTCCCCAGGAAGTGTTTTCCTTCTTCATCTCCAAAGGTTGCTGACTGGTGGACTCTGCTTCTTGGTGCTGTGGCATTTTCTGCTCTCTCTGAATCTCTCATTCTCCAAAATGTTTACTCTTTTATAGGACTCCAATAAACCAATCAAGACCCACCCAAATGGGTGGAGACATGTCCTCAGCTGATCCAGTTAAACAACCACTCGACTAAATCACATCAACCAGGGAGATGATCTGATTACAGTTTCAAGCATACAGTATTGAATAGGGATTATTCTACCTTTATGAAATGGAATTTTGATTAAAACATGGCTTTTCTAGGGGGCATACTTCCTTTTAAACCAGCACACAAGGTAACAATGGTGAGAGAGCAAAGAAGGAAAAACAAATATAAGGTGGTACATTATTGAGCTGGCCACAGCTATGTAAGGTAATACATGCAGATGTCTTCCAGACAGCCTGTTCAGACTCACCATGCCTTCCAAGAACAATCGTTTGGAGGCAAGAAAGGAAAAAATATATCTGTCAGCTCTCTCCCTCTGGTTGTTAATTGGTCCATGTTCACCCCAAGGTAATGAACTCCTCTACATTTCCTGGTTCTAGTACCTAGTCCCTCATAGCATTTGCTGGGTCAGCCAGATTCCATAGCCAACAGTGGGGGAGGCACACTATCAGAAACTGAACTGGTAGGAGAGAGTCCAGAGTTGCTTTTGTTGATCCAGTAAAGTCAGTTTGACCATTCCTGTAGCAATCACTGGCAAGAGGAATGGAAGTGTCATGATTACCCTAGACCTTTGATGTGGAAATTGTTTGTGAATCAATCACAGAGATCACTACATGTGGTGACTGAAGCTATTGGAATAGAGATGTACCAAGGGAGAGTATAGGATGAGAAATCAAACTGCCTGGGACAGCCCTGGGGATGGAGAAGAGGAAAAGAGATTGTAAAGGGAACCTAGGTGAAAGGCACAAAAAGATAGGAAGAAGGTACTGGTCACAACATCCAGGGAAAGAGAAAGAGTCAGCAGCGCCAAGCAAGGAAAGACTGAATCATGCCTGTAGGACTTAATGCTGTGACTAAGTAGCCTTGGTGAAAATTATTTGAGCAGCTTAGAAGTCAGGCTGCTGAGAGATTAAGAGGTAGGTGGAGACAGGGAAAATGACAGAGCAAGTGTCAATGACCACAGTCAAAGAGGGTGGAAGATAATGGAAGCTGGAGGAGAATGATATGGAAAGAGTTCTGTTTTGTTTTAAAAATGGGAGAGACTTAAATTTAAATGCTGATGGGACCGTTCTGGTAGAAACAAAGAAATTGATGATGAGGGAAAAAGAGTAGATCACTGAGAGAATGAAATTCCTGCAGAATTGTGTGGAGACTGAAAGGGTGTCTGAAATCAGAGCCTGAGGAAAGGGATTTATTATAATTAATAGGAGAGCACCTCCTGTACTGAGGGGAGGATTTGGATGCAGATAGATTAGTATGTTTGGTGTAGTGGGCTTGAGGCATTCCACTCAGGTGGTTTCAGTTGTTTTTCTGAAGAAGGAGGAGAGGTCCTCAGTTAAGAGTGAGGTAGGAAATATGGATGAAAAAATTGCAGTAGTATGTGTGACAGTGGAGAATGTGTAATTGCGGTTCATTGCCATGATTTCAGATTCCTGATCTGTATGATTATCTTTTATCCCAATCTTCAGGCTGGGTGCAAAGACAGAGAAGGCAGATGCTTAGGTGCATTCAGAACCACTCCTCCACCCCTGTGCAAAGGCTGGAACAATGAGCAAGGGGGTCAGTGATATTAAAAAATGGTTAATGGGGTCATGGAATCTAAGCAAGCTAAGGAGGAAGTGGAAGGAAGAGGATGCCAATAGGTAAAGGACTTCTCCTGTAGGTCACACAGGGAGGAAGAATTGGTGTATACTGAGTACTTGTGTGAACCCTAAATGTCAGCTCCATGAGGGGAGTGGATCTTTGCTCTATTCATGGATATAACCCAAACATATGCAAATTTTCTGTAGACGGAATCTGTGTGGAAGGAGAAGGGGCTCTGGTCAAATAGGAGGTTGTGTGAAGACATCCTTTCTGATGTAGAGCATCTGCAGATGATGACAAAGTTCTGGGGCAACAGGATTGGTTGGCTGAAGTAGTATGGAGCAGTTCACCAGAGACAAGGTCAGGGAACCAGTGAGCCATATTCAGGCCTGAGTTACTTAGACTGATGATGGAACAGGGAAGTGGAAGCAGATTGCAGAGTGCCCAACTCCTCAGAAGTTGGTAGATACAAAAAGGATTATAGGGGGTATGGGGGACAAGGAGGACAAGAGTGAGCTCCCATTGGAGGTGGCCATAGGGTCTGAGTGTCCATGGGAGAGCTAGGCTTCAGCCAAGCCAGGAGGCATCAGAAAAGTGTATGGCAGAAGGTGAGACTGTTGATGAATAGGATTTCTAGGGGGTATAGTAGAGGGAGAAGGGGGATAAGATGTTCAGGAGTAGACAGGATCTGAGAGGCCTGTGGACCTTTAAAACTTGTGAGCTCCTCATACCTCACATACCTGTTTTCCTTGGTTATCACCCAAAAAATAAATCTACAATATGGTTTATCTTATTAAACTTGAAAGATAAGTATTATCTGTATCTAGTAAATGAGGAAATTGTGTCCCAAATTTGCTGAAGGCTATTAAGCACAATGAGTGTCAGAGCAGGGATTCAAATCTAGATGTATCTGGGTCCAAAGGAGCTTCCTGTCATTGCTTTCTCTCTCCCTCCTCCCCTCCCTTCCTTGCTTTCCTTTTACAAATCTTCACTGAGCACTTGTCATGTATCAGGTACTCTGCTAGAAATACGGCCATGACTCAATCTTCTGCACATGTCTGAAGGGAGCTCACAGACCAATATGGGAGAAAGACATTGCATTCATTTCTTAGTGGTTCCATAGCAAATGTAATGGCTCACTTTTGGACGACTTCAGGGAAGAGAATTAACTTTCTTGGAAGTCACTTTATTTTTGAGGTCTCCTTGTAGCAGTTTAAGTTGTATCCTAATAAATATAATGTGTTTAAGTTCATGTTTAAGTTCAACAGGTTTTTTTAAAGTACTTTGCTATGAGATAAAACAAGCCTCTGCATGATGTAAATTGTTTTCATGGTCACTGCCCCAGCTCCTTATAGAGATTTTACCATAGAAGTTACCTGTGGTACCATGTAACAGGACACTTAGGGACTGCCAGAGTGCTATGCCCTGAAATAGAAGGCAAGGTGCTGCTGGCATGCTTTCTGTGGTGTAACCTCATATACCCCTTAGACATCTCAGTGAAATACAATTGACAGTCTGGCTAAGTAAAAGTGCCACCATCAGTCCATATGTTAAATATTAGTGAAGCTGAATTTCCTTATTTATTATTTCTTAACTTTTTTTATTGTATACTATAACATATATACAAAGCAAAGAAATAAAAAGCAGTATTTTTCAAAGCACTCTTCAAAAAGTGGTTACAGGACAGATCCCAGAGTTTGTCATGGGCTACCATATGATCCTCTCAAATTTTTCCTTTTAGCTGCTCCAAAATATAGGAGGCTAGAAGGCTTGAATATTTTTTTATCATCACAATTGACTTTTTCTCCCTTCTTTTTTTGTGAAAAATAACATTTATACAAGAAAGCTATAAATTTCAAAGTATAGCACCCCAATTAGTTGTAGAACATATTTCAGAATTTGACATGGGTTACAGTTTCACAATTTTAAGTTTTTACTTCTAGCTGCTCTAAAATGCTGGAGACTAAAGGAGATATCAGTTGAATGATTCAGCAGTCATATTCATTTGTTAAATCCTGTCTTCTCTGTATAACTCCACCCATCACCTTTGATCTTTCCATCCCTCTCTTTAGGGGTGTTTGGGCTGTGGCCATTCTAAGTTTTTCATAAAAGCTGAATTTCTTTTTAATTGCAAAGTACATGCAGAAGTTCTTTTTTCTTCCTGAGTCTCAGGGAAACATTTCACAAACCCCTGAGATGCCATTGTCCCCTTTTGGAGTCTGCTTCAATAGACAATGGTAACGTCTTTTTAAGTACAAGAATGGTATGTTTTCACATTGTTTGCTTTGGAAGATAACTAGCCACAGTGTGGAGATTTGTTTGGCCCGATGTCAGGATCTAGGAGAACAGGAAAGAGGCCCATTGTTAATTGTCCAGGAAGAGGTGACCACAACGTGATGGAAGCCTGTGCTGGTAGGATTGAAGGGAGGTCTTTGATTTAGGAGACTTCTCTCCTCAGACCCCAGGAGACGATGGATGCCAGTTGGGTGGGAGGCTGTGACCGAATGGGAAGAGAGTTATACCTCCTGTAGAGTCTCAGCATGCACAGAACTCACATCCTCAGCTCTTCTAGTCCAGGAAGGGTCTGTGAGGGAAAAACAGATTATTGTGTCTTCTATTTGACAGAAAACTGGCTGTAGGTCGATGAAGCCCATTTTCACAATTAAAGGTAGAAAGATCCCTGACTTCCACTTAGCACCACCGAGTGAGTCAAAAGCCATAGGCGAAGGGCAAGGACTACAAGGACTTCATAAAATGGTGGGATGTTTTAAACTTCCCTTTGCTATTTTTTTTAATCCTCTGTCAATTTCCCTGTAATTTTTGGCTGCAAAATTTTTAAAACGAACACCCAGAAAAAGACAGTAATTGCATGCCCCTATTTAGGATTAACAAGGAAGAGAGAAAGCAGAAAAATCAGGTCCTGTTTTATAGCCAGGCTTGGGCATGGGGTGGGCTGGGGCAGTGGTGGTGGTGAATGGAAGGGAGAAGAGAGGCAGGGACAAAACCCTAGAGGTTAAAATGAGTACTGATGAAGTGGAGAGAAGTATAAAGAGTTCATTGTATCCCTCAGATAGAGAAGAATGGAGGGCCAGAGAAGACAGCCTAGGATAGGAAAGTGGCCCAGATTGCTTAATGGTGGAATGATATCTGAATTCCTAGGGGAGGCAGAAGGAGGAGTGGAGGTTTCCAATTTGGGGGTCTGGGTACATGGTGCTGCCATCAACCTCATGGACATGGTTTCTGGTGGAAGTGCAATTAGGGCTGTAGGACAGAGAACAAATAGGAGGCAAGAAGTAATGAGTTTACCATTAGATGTGTTCTTGAAGGTGCTTATGCAATATCAAGTGCTAGAAGGTGTTTGGATATTTAGAGGTCAAGTCCACAGCAGAGTTCAACACCAAAACGTTTAAAAAATGGGAGAAGTAAGATTAGATTATACCAGAGTTTATATTCTGTTATTCCCTGGCATTGGAGCTGTAAACACAAAGAAGAAAAGAAAGAAAAACAAAGAGAAGGAGGAACCTCATTGTATTTTTATGCAATATTGTTTAGCTTTTCAGTTGCTAAAAATAAAGCATCATCAAATGGATAGTAAGGCTTTTATTAAGTATTCCAATTTTGTTAATATTCATTGGCTTTTTTCCATGCTCTCCCAATATCTGACTTCTGCATTTAAGTGAACTTTGTACACTGGATCTTAACCTTTACTAAATGGTGAACTATATTACAAGAAGCCTGAATACCCAAAGCAGCAGTGACATTAAACCTTGGAGACTGGGCTCATTAGATATTAAGAAGCCTCAATGCATCACTGGTAACTAAACTGATGGCAGCCAGGTTTCTGTTGCTATCCCCTCTAGTCTTTCTGAAAACCTCTTAGTGGGAATAGGAAAAGAAGAGGTGGTGGTGAATCAGCCAGGTCTCAAAAGGAAACAGAATTATCCCTGGACTGTATACAGAAAGAATCTTTAATGAAAAGATTACTTATGAGAGGTGTGGTAAGGATCAAGGAAACAAACTAAGGATGGTGAAGCCTCTAACACATGTAGCAGAGGGAAATCATCAACATCCCTCGCTCTGAATGGAACAACATAGTGAGGGCTGGAACTGGGGAGGGGATACCTGGGAATGCTGCAGGTTTGGAGGGAATGGGTATACAGCCACTGCCAGAGATCAAGGAGGGAGCAGGAAAGAAACATCCCAGCCTCTCCTTCCTCTCACCTCTGATCTCCTGCCAGTGTCTCCACTGGCCAAAATCCTCCTGAAGTTAGCCAGCAAGAGAGCCAGGAAGATGCAATCTGCAGGGGGACAGCCACTGGGAGCCTAGAAAGGGAAGAGAAAGACAGAGAATGGATAGAGAGGGTGAGAGAAAATGAACAATAACCAGAACAGGTGATTACAACTCTTGGGACATCTTTTGAGAACTCACCCAAGGGGATGAAGTGAAAAAGTCATGGAATCTCAAGTGATGCATAGAGCAGAAGGAGAAGAAGAACCAAAGAGAATTATTTGATTTAATGAAGTGGCTGTGTCACATGTCATTAAAGTTCATTAGGTCTAAGGTTTTTAAACTTGAGAGTGGCATCCCACGGGAAGATAAGGGTGTCATCTCTGGAAACCCTACAGGGGACAGCTTTATAAGGGGTGTTCTGTCATTGGGATGGGAGTGGTCATCTGCCTTCTGTATGACTAATAGCCACATGTTTTTCATTGACGTCTCGTTCTGGTTGTCCCATTCTTCTGGGTTTAATAGGTTTTAACTGGGGTAGAAGAGAATCTTCTGTGTGGTTTTCCAATTATTTTGACTAGTGAATGGGGAAATTTGATGATAGACCATGACAATGAGAGTTTGGATACAGAGAAGCTGAGTGATCTATAAAGATCTTTTTATGATATCAGTTTAAAAGAAATGAAAACTTCAGGTACATAAATCATAATCCCAAAGCTAAGAGAGGACCAGGAGAAACTATCCCTAGCTACCATTTGAAAACCATCTTTTCTAGTGGAGACCAGAAAATATGATTGGCCCCATAGCAAGGAGTGTTAGCCATATGCTAAAGGGATTGTACTCTTTAGGGGTATTTGGGCTATGCCCACTCTACATTTCAGGACTTGTCTGATCTAGGGACCCATCTGGAGGTTGTAGGTTTCTGGAAAGTTACCATAGTGCATGGAACATTTGTAGAATCTTATATAAAGCCCTAGGTGTTCTTTAGGATTGGCAGGAATGGTTTTGGTTGGGGTTTGGCAAGTTATGATAGGTAGCAATATCTAACTGAAGCTTGTGAAAGAGCAACCTCCAGAGTAGCCTCTTCACTCTATTTTAACTCTCTCAACCACTGTTACTTTATTAGTTACACTTCTTTTCCCCCTTTTGGTCAGGGTGGAATTGTTGATTCCCTGGTGCCAGGGCTGGACTCATCCTTGGGAGTCATCTCCCACACCACCAGGGAGACTTTCACCCCTGGATGTCATGTCCCATGTAGGGGGAGGACAATGATTTTACTTGCAGAGTTGGGCTTAGAGAGAGTGAGGCCACATCTGAGCAACAAAAGAGGTCCTCCAGAAGTAGCTCTTAGGCATACCTAAAGGAAGGCTAAGCTTCTCTGCCACATACATAAGATTCACAAGAATAAGCCTCAAGATCAAGGGCCTGGCCTATTGATTTGGGTGTCCCTAATGTTTGAGACAGTATCAGGGGTTTCCCCTGTGTTAAAGTTTTGTAGTTCCATATTTTTTCTCCCATTTATGGTTGTTATGTCTTCCTGATCAGTTTATGCTTTTATTATTATGAAATGTTCCTCTTTTTCTTTAGAAATATTCTTTGTTTTCAAGTGTCTTTTATCTGATATTAATTTGGATACTCCAGTCTCCTTGTGCTTACTGTTTTCATGGAATGTCGTTTTCATCTTGTGACTTTCAGCCTACTTGCGTCTTTATACTTATGGTATGTCTCTTGTAGACAGTAGATGATTAAGTATCATTGGGTCTTGCTTTTTAAAAAAAAATACATTCTGAATATCTCTGCCTTTTCTTTGGGGAGCCTAATTACTACATTTAATGTAATTATTGATATGGTTGAAGGTCTGACTTTTTTTTAAAAAATATTATTATTGACATCTTCACACACATATGTTCCATACCTGGTGTACAATCAGGTCACAATATCATCAAATAGTTGTGCATTCATCACCATGATCATTTTTTAGAACATTTGCATCACTCCAGGATGAGAAATAAAAAGAAAAAAGAAAAAACTCATACATCCCATACACTTACCCCTCCCCCTATTATTGACCTCTAATCAATCATATTATTGATCATTGATCACTAGTATTGCAATCTACTCAACTTTTTTTACCCCTTACCCCTAGCCCCCATTATTTATTTATTTATTGTCCTTATTTTTTTGCTCATCTGTCCATACCCTGGATAAAAGGAGCATCAGACACAAGGTTTTCACAATCACACAGTCACCTTGTAGAAGTTATATCTTTATGCAATTGTCTTCAAGACTCAAGGCCACTGGAGCACAGCTCAATAGTTTCAGATATTTCCCTCCAGCCACAACAATACACCATAAACTAAAAAGAGATATCTATATAATATGTAAGAATAACCTCCAGGAAAACCTCTCAACTCTGTTTGAAATCTCTCAGTCACTGAAACTTTATTTTGTCTCATTTCTCACTTCCCCCTTTTGGTCAAGAAGGCTTTCTCAACTCCTTATTGCTGGTTCCTGGCTCATTTCAGGATTTCTGTCCCACATTGCCAGGGAAATATATACCCCTGGGGATCATGTCCCATGTAGTGGGGAGGGCAGTGAATTTACCTGCTAGGTTGGCTTACGAGAGAGAGACCACATCTGAGCAACAGAAGAAGTTCTCTAGGGACAACTCGTAGGCCTAATTTTAAGTTGGCTTAGCCTGTCCTTTGCAGGAATAAGTTTCATATGGGGTGAACCCCAAGATCAAGGGCTCAGCCTATTGATTTGGTTGTCCCCACTACTTGTGAGAATATCAGAAATTCTCCAAATGGGGGAGTTGAATATTTCCTCCTTCCCAGTCCTCCAAGGGAACTTTGCAAATACTTCTTTATTTACTGCCTTTATTACTCTGGGATATATCAGGGCATCACACTAACCTGGACAAACCAACAAATCTCACACCCTATTCAAGATTCCATGTACTTATTTTGTTCAACTAAACTGGTCATACAAGTTAAATTAGGTAATGCACTACCCAAAATATAAATTTTGCATGAAATAAACATCTCTCCCTTGGGTCTCAAACAGAAGTTGAAGTTTTAAAATATGGATGATATCATCCTTTACCCTGTATTCTGGTTTACCTTAGTCCTATCCAGATCAGCTTCATTCATATCTCTAGTAGAGATCTGATCACTTTTTCAACTTTTTAAACAGTTTCTGTATGGGGTACTGCTGCCTTTCATAGCTCCAGAGCTCTGAGTCTCAGGTGTCACATAAATGCCTGAAGTTTCTAGGAACGACCAAGTTATACACAAACAGCTCAGTATATCAGAATTTAGAAAAAATGGTTATAGCTCCTGAATATATATTACTGCTGTAAAAGCTTATAATCTAGGACCCTTTACAATAGACCCAACCTGATAACCCATGTTCTCGACTTCAGTTCACAGAGTCCATATGATTGAGGCATTTGTCCTTTTATTCTTGACATTTCATTCAACATACAGTCCTTAAGGTTCATATAGCTAGTTGCATGCCTCATAACTTCATTCCTTCTTGTGGCCACTCAGTAGTCCATCATATGTATATGCCATAGTTCTTCCTTCCATTTCTCAGTTATGGTACCTTTAGGCCACCTCCATCCATTGTGAATCATAAAAGCTGCTGCCATAAACACCAGTGTGGAAATGTTCATTTGTGTCCCCACACTCAGTTCCTCCAGGTATGTACTGCACAACAGGGTTTCAGGACCATATGGCAACCCCACCCCTAGCATCCCGTGGAACCACCACACTGCCCTCCAAGGGGCTGAACCTCTCAGCTTCCCTACCAATGAATAGGTATATCTCTCTCTGCATTTTCTCTAGT